>VYZT01057566.1:0-41679 GCA_013400735.1 Pomatostomus ruficeps | reverse complement strand
CCCCCCGCCCCCCCAAACTCAGAATAAGGCTCCTCACCTTCTGGAACAGTCTCTTACTTCACATTGTCTGTCCATGGAACTAGGGACATGACTTTTTTAAATTAAGGTGCCTGATGTCAGGCAACATGATTGCTTCCTCCTTCTCCCATCACCAAGACTCAAATAAAATTTTAAAAATAGGAATGTCACCTTTACCTCCACTGTTTTTCCTGAAGCCTGTACTGTACATTTGAGTCTGCTCATTTTCAAAAAGGAGTGGAAGCCATAAGATTCAGCCCTAACTACGTCAATGACTCTTAGCTAAACCCCTTTAATGTGAGCTATTCGGTATTCACAAAGATGGCATTCCCTTAGAAAAGATTCACCTGATGTTTCATGACTTGAATCATCAGTCGTAAGTTTCCTGGTCTTCCTTGACATTGTGTTGTGTTTCTCAGCTGTGAAGGGCTGTGGTCCTTATGCCTTCCTGATGTTCTGTGCCTTGCTCCCAGTGTGGATGAGAGCAGCTTCAGCCTCTTCTGATCTGCAGTGACTTCTGCGTGCCCAAGGCACAAAGAGCTCTCGCCCTGCCTTTGTTTCCTTGTAATGGCCAGGCTGCTACGCAAGGGAAGAGAGCAAACAGCAAGTGAAGGCACCTGGCTAATTCCTCGTTTCAGTGGAGAGCCCAGGTGGATGCCCAGCTTTAGTGCAACTCCATGGTTTTGGATTAGTACCAAGTGGTTGTAGCAGAGTAGAGGGTAAGGGCTGCAGCCATGATCTTATCCCTCTAAAACAGCAATGTGTGTTCCCACTGCTGGTACTAAAGTTTCCAAAGCGAGACTCTTCAGCTGCTCAAATTGAAGCAATTGCCAAAGTGGACAGAATCTACTGTGCATTGGAAAGGAGATGCTAAAACAGAGGAAAAGTCCTTACACTCTTACTTCCTAAACTCTTTGAAAATTACATTTTATGCATGGCTAGAAATAATCTGGATGAACTTCATGTTCTTGGATATGCTGTTGTCCATTTACACAATCTGAGTTGGCATTTATTATATTCCTAAACATGTTTATTCATAGTTTACTGTTGTGAAATTTTATTTCTTAGTAACAAGCACATTAATGCAACATTTAGGTATACTAAAAATTAATTGTCTTGACAGCCTTAGCTACAGAATTGCTTTGAAGCTTAGATTACTACAGTATTGTTTGGAACAAGGTCAGATATGAAAGGTTGCTGAGACCATTCTTTAAAAGCAGCTGATGTACTTAATCTTCAGTTTAAAAATGAAATTTAAATTAACTAGTTTAAGAGGTTTATTATTTAAGCTTGGAGTATACTGTAAAATATTCTGTGAAAGCAGAATTGTTGTGGTTTGACCCTGGCTAAGTGCAAGGCACCCATGGCAGCCGCTCACTCGTTCCCTCCCCTGCCAGAGCTGGGCAGAGAAGGGAAGGAGAGGGGAAAAAAAACCCCAGGGAATTAACACAAAGGTCCATGAGTTGAGATAAGGAACTGGGAGAAAATGCTCCAAGGACAAACAAGGCTCAACTTAAGTTGCAAAGTGAAATTTATTACTACCAGAGTTAGAAGGAGGATATGAGAAATAAACTAAACCTTTAAAAGACACCGTTCTTTTCCCTCCCCAGCCCTCCCTCCCTCCCACCAACAGTGCAAGGGGGGCAGGGTGTGGGGGTTCAGGTCAGTCCATTTCCAAGATCTTCTTCCCCTGCTTAGGGAGAGGAGTTTTTTCCTCTGCTTTTCCATGGGGTCCCTCCCACGAGAGACAGTTCTCTGTGAACTTCTGTGGTGTGGATTTTTTTTATTCGTCCACAGGGTGCAGTCCTCCAAGGACAAACTGCTCCAGCATGGGAGCAGGGGGCCCCTCTGTCTCCAACTGGGTCTCTCACCTGGACTGCAGTTTNTGCGGCTTCTTCTGGCATCCATGGCTGCTGCGGCTTCCGACATCTCCCCACTCCAATGTTGGCACCTCACCCACGGACTGCAGGTGGCTCTGCATCCCTCATGGACCCCAGGGACTGCAGGGGAGACACCCCGCCTCACCATGGGCTCACCACGGCCTGCAGGGGAATCTCAGCTCCAGAGCCTGGAGCACCTCCTCTCCCTCCTTCTCCGCTGACCTTGGTGTCTCCATGTTGTTTTCCCTCACTTGTTCTCACATCCTCCTCCTTCTCTAACTAAAGGCAGCTGTGTGCACATTTTGTTTTGATTTTTCCTTAAATATGTCATCACAGAGATGTAACCAACCTTTCTAATTGGCCCAGACATGGCCAGTGGCATGTCCATCATCTTCAGAGCCATCTGAGATTGGCTCTGCTGGAAATGGTGAAGAATTCCAGAAGCTTCTCACAGGAGCCATCTTTATGACCCCCTCCTCACTACTAAAACCACAACAAGAATTAAGTTTTTTTTCATCCACATGGAAAGGTAATATGTTACTGGACACAGGAATCCTAACTCTCCACCAAGGGCTATGAAGGGTAACTTAGGAGACTCTGTTAAGTGTCACAAACCACCTAAAGAGACTGTATAAAACCAGCAGTTTTTATACAGGGGCTGCATGTGTAGTCATATACCTTGGACCACGCTGTGCCATCAGGTGAACATGCACTGGTCTCTGGAAAGCTGCGGGGCTGTGCAGATAGAAACAGGAAGGACTGTTCCCTAAACATGGAGCTTCTGCTTGGGATGGACGAGGTCGGTGTCGTCAACCAGAGTAACTTCCATGCTGCAGTGTATAAACCTGTTCCCTGTTATCTGTTGGCTCTTCTTCAAGAGCTACAGGTAAAAGAATTTTTTGTCATTTTAACTTATTTCGTTTTTCACTTTTAAAGTAAATAAGTTGAGGTCACAGTTTAGTGGTGAAGGGGGCAGTGCTGGGTCATCAGCTGGACTCAATGATCTCAAGGTCTTTTTCAACCCTCATGATTCTAAATTAGCTAAAATTTATAAACAGTAAGACATTAATGAAATTTGTTTTAGTTTAAAAAGCAAGTAGAATGAGTTGACAATGTTGAAGTTTTTTCTCAAGCTTTCTTTGAATAAAGAAATTAACTGTAACCAACCTTTGCCATAGTCTTACTTTTGGAAAAAAACCAACCCCCAAACACTTTGCAATGAAAAATGTCAAAATATCCAACCAGATATCCCTAATTAGCTTTGGGAGGAAGTGACACGTTTGTCCATTTTCCAGATTAACAACTACCTTAAATAAAAGTTGAGCAAATCTGGTTTTGGTTCTGTAGCCAAAAGGATCAAGTTTAATACATCACAGACTTATTTGAAGGGCAAATGATGCCAAGTTGAATGGAGTAGAAGAAACAATTTCTATCTGCAAAGGGCACAGTTCATTCTGGCTTACTGTTACAGTTGAAGGAAGGTATTGCACTAAAATGTGTGTATTTGAGAGAGGGAGATCACGAAATAAGGAAAAATTATCAATTGTTGAATAGCAAGAGTCATAAGGAAATAGAAATATATTTTTTTTTCTTAGCTTAATAATTATTAAGGAGACAGGTGAGCAGTACAGCAAATGTTCACTCCCACAGCTGTATTAATCACACTCTGCTTAACTACAGCATAAACAGGATGGCATAATTTTTACTTCACCTCTCTGTTTTAGAGGTTGAATTATGCTGGCATGTTGTAAAGTATCTGTCCCATCCTGTTTACCTGCTCTCTGTGGTAGGTGTTGGTTAGAGCCACAACTGATATGTTTGATTTTTCTGCAGTATCTATTCATTTGGATAGCTCACCTGAGTTTCCAGCTACTGACTCATCTGCATAGCATCTCCGACAGGTATGTGTTGGTGTTATGGTCTGATTACTACTGAAAAGCAGACTTCTTGGAGCAGGAATTATTTGGAACTAGCCAAGCAGAATTCAAAACATCTGAAGTGAATGGATGCTTTCAAAAATTTGGTAATAAAATTCTTGGGAATCTTTCCATACCATAGCAAAGTCTGACACTTTGAAGATTGTTTCATACATGTTTTCAGAATACTGCAGAACAAGTAATTTTATCAAAAATTATGTTTATAATATCCTATGTCTTTATATAATCTTATTTGAAAGTCTCCGAGCAACATATAATTCCCCTAAGTTAGGCCTCATAGCCTTGCAGGCAGGCTGGTAGCTGAAGGAGACTGTCTCAGCCTTACCATCCAACAGCTGAAGTGAAGTTACTTCTCCCCTAGAGTGAGAAGTATCAGAGATACCTCTTTCACTTGGTGGCAAATACATTCCCATAAGTGATGGCAAAGGTTGGCCCAAAGGATTCCAAGGAGTGAGAGCAGAACAAAGGGCAAAGTGGAATCCTAAATCTAATGGAAAGTGTGTAAGAAGAAAATACCTTTCTCCCTGTGCAGAGGTTAGCAAAATACGAGGTAGTGTGGCTTATTAGTTCTCATATTTTGGTAAGAGAAGGTCCTGTGGTACTTCAGCAGTGAGCACAGAATGATGTTGCTATGGTGACTTCTTGCTGTGTGGCAGGAAAATGCAATAAGAAATTGATTTTTTTCGGAATGTCTAATATAGTAGCTGGTCCAAAATTTGTAGAGTTTTTGGTAGCTTAATGAAAGCTGGAACAAAAGTGTGTGTGATAAGAAACTACATTTGGAGCAAAGAGAAAAAGATAAGTGATCAAATAGGGAGTTATCATCTAAATGGATTATGAAGTTCTTCACCTGGCTAATTAATAGTTGCTGATGTTGAAAAGATGCCATCACCCAGTGCTCCTCAGAGTCAACCCACTGATACACTAATAGCTGAGGATGGTTTTAACAAACTGAACACTTCATCAGTAATTACATCAACATTCACATAAATTAGTTGCTGTGGAGGTCGGTGGGCTTATGCCACCAGTATCCCCTCAAACAGATAGATTGCAAAGGCCTTCCCCCTGGATTCCTGGCTTCAGCCATTTCAGGTTTGCCTGGGTTCCCCTATCCCTGTTGGTCTCCCGGCCCCTTTGCTATCTGATATACCTCAGCCCTGCTACCTGAAACTGCTGTCCCTAACCACGCCCGTGAAGTCCCCCACTGGTTCTGGCCTCCCCTCTCTGCTCCCCTGCCCTCTCTCCATTGGTCCAGTGACCTTTATAACCCGTGCAGAGAGCAGCTCGCTCCCTCTGTCCCTGGGATCCCTTCGTGAGTAAGAGACCTCGTGTTTGTTCTCCCATCTGCGCATGTGGTTGGAATAAAGCCTTGTGGAATTCCATACAGAGGGCCTTCCTGGATTACGTCTTCATCTGCAACAGCTTCTGTGCCAAAGCTATCTGGTGAGACTGTGTGGGTGATTGCAGCTGCATTGTACCTGGCAGTGCCTCAGAAGAGGTAATGCCCGGGAAGGCAGAAGCATTTTAAACACCCCAGAAACACGCAGACTGCTGTTACAAGTTGGATTCACTTTGCAGGACTCAATCAAATGAAGAAGAGATACTGAAATAATTTTTATGTAAAGAGAAAAACATGAAATAGGCTTTTCCTTTCATTTCAGAGAAAGCAGTGTTTCTAAAGACACAAATGCTTTCTAAACATTTTACTGACTACTACTTAGGCTGTGAGTCTGAAATTCCTAGACAGGAATAAATGTTTGACAAATCTGTGTGCTCCATTGTTTTATTAACTGCTAATGATTGATATGTTTTCCGTCATGAAAGGGCAGCGTTGTTATAATTACTCATCTAATTCTGCAAGTGTTCCTGCTTTGCAAGACCCAGGAAAGTCATTATGCCTGCTCCAGGTCCTGTCCTCACAGTGCAGTGCAGAGGGAGGCTAGAGGGCAGAGCACATCAGCACTAATACCCCAGCAAAGCCTTCATTAAAGACAGGAGTTTGGAGGAGAGTCAGAAAGCATTTAGGGACAGTCCCAAAGCCCACTGAAGTGGACAGAAAGAAAGGCTGAATCTAACAATGAAAAGCATAAGAGGACTGAATGCACTGGATTATTAAAGGGAATACAAATTGGAAAGAAGGGAGAGAGCTCTCATCAGTGTAGGGGAATGGGAGTTGTCTGACATCAGTAAAACAAGGTCCCTGGTAACCTAGGAGCCACTAGCTTCACCACCTTGCCACTGGAACTGAAGATGTGTTGGCTTTAATTGCTCCTCCCTGAAGCACTGGTTCTGCACTAATCTGTTGACTATAATGTAATGGCTCCTCTGTCATTTCCTGCAGCACTGTAACCTAATACTGCACAAGTGTCTCACCATGTTCACATTCTCTGTTGAGTAATTGTGGCTTTGGTTTCATGATGCATAGTCTGTTCAATCAGCCTGTAATTGCAGCACTATCTGGAGGTATGGTTGATATATCTATGTAATTATGTTTATTGTTAATAATGCAAATTGAATCTGTTGAGTTAGTCAAGTCAGTCATACTCAAGAAGCAGTTTCTACAGATGATCTCTTTAGCTGCTGAGGAGTGGTTTTTTTTAGTTCTCCTTTGGTCTTTCATGGAAAATATACTCTTATTGAAAGATAACTTTGAAAATAAGAACAGCAGCCCCATTGTGGAAGTGTCAGCATGTACTGTAGAGGCTATGCAGAAATCTTGTCTATCCAAAACATCTGGAGAAGGGCCTGAATTCAGTCCAATGCGTGTGATGCTGGCATGTGGAGTGAGAAGCGAGAAATACATGAATCCCTGTTTGCTTTGGGTATTGCTTCATATGGGCTTTTCTAATCATTGGGAGGGTGATGAATTCAGGAGTATTCGGAGATGCCAGTCTTGTCTGGAAAAGCACAGGAGCTGTGCAAGTACTGTGGCTCTGAAGCTGTATTTTATCTTCTACAAACATGTCTGTTGAAAAAACTTCCTCCCTCCCTAATACAGACTTCTTTCCTCCCCCAGTTTCACATAGAGTCAGCCTTGGGAAAGGTTCTCAGATACAGGTTTATAATTGATGAAGTTGTCTGGATTCCCTGCTGTAAATACAGTTCTCTATATCAGTTTCCTTCATATTGCTCAAATATTACATTTATCAGGATAATATACTTAATATTCTATTCAAGGCCAGCTTGGATGAGGCCCTGAGCAACCTGATCTAGTGAATGGCATCCCTGCCCACAGCAGGGAGCTTGGAACTAGAACTTTAAGATTACTTCTAACCCAAAACATTCTATGATTCAATGATTAAAGTGTGATGTATTTGGATTGTCTGCTTCCTAGTAGCATGTGGCATATCATTTCCTTCTGCTGAAACCTGCTTTCTTGCGAATTTCTTTGTTAAAAGGTATTATTCACTTTGTGGTCTTTTTACCTCAGGATGCTCCTTTCGTAAAGGAAGAATTGGTCACATAGTATTAATAACACTTAAAAATGGTCTCTTGAGTGCATTTAATTGGGACTGAATATGCACTGTTGCAATAAAATAAATTCAGTTCTGCCTCCAACAGCTCGGAGCCCTGCATTTTACGTTATACAGTCACAGAGTTCTCCGCCCTTTTCTGCATTTAGGTGGCTATTGGAAACCATTTGTTGGTCCTGCACTGTTATTCTGGGCAATTGTATTGCCTGTGGCTCTGTAAACTCCCTGAGAACAACTCTGAGATGAGCTATTTATGTAACAACTGTGCAGTTTTCTTAGGAAGTGTCCTCTGAACATGCAAATCTCTCCTCATGTTGCTGGCTGGTGTGGTCCCTCAGCTCTGACTGACTCCAAACACCTCTTCAGGTTCTTATGAGATGCCAAAAGTGCACCAAGGCAGACTGTCAAAGACGAAGCACTCAAGAGATATGTTCTTTTGTTTACACAAGGCTTGTAAGCACCCTCCAGGCACTCTCCTTCCATCCTTGTCTCACCCCTGGCCAGCCGGGTGGAGTTGGCCCCGGCCGTGCAGCAGCTCTGCAGTGTCTTGATGGCAGCTGTGGGGCAGGGTTACAGAAAAGGTTATAGAAAGCAATCAAGGGGAACCTACCAAATTTGCTGTTGGTTCCTTAGCAGCACTGTCAACTTTTTTATACTTCATTTTCTTTTTTCTGCTTCAGCTTTGAAGTTTCAGAGTATTTGCAAGGACTTTGGGGTATTTTACCAATCAGTCCAGGCTTTTGGCTATTCAGACTGGAGCAGAGTAACTACTTGGTAAAGAGGAAGCATTTCCAAGTTGGTGTTGCTGCAATTCCATGGGAACACTCACTGTTTCCCTGGAAGGCAGCCAAGAGCCCTCTTCCATTATTTTGACTTCCACTGTTAGTCCACCTCCTCTCTGTTCTGAACGTGGGACTTCACAAGGACATGAAATAGTTTCCTTCTCTACAATATGAGTGACAAATAACATTCTTTTTTTTCTCTTTTTACATCGTCTTGATAATGAGAGACTATTTGCCTTTTTTGCTTAACATAAGCACTATTCCTCTGGAGAAACATCTGAGGCTTTGAAAGTGAGTATCCCAACAAAGGTGAAATCCCCTTGCCAAGGCTTGGGCAAATGCAAACCATGCTATCTACAAAGTGATTTCACAAGAAAAGTAGGGCACTCTTCTGAAACCTGGACAGCAATGGTGTGTTCCCAGAAAGCTGATAAGTCTCAGGAATCAGCTGTGATCAGGGAAAGTGAAAACTCCTTTTCTTTTGGTCCTGGTCTATTCTTTAAAGATGCCACACTTCTTCTATAGCAGATAGTACACAGCTTGTCTTAAACACAGCCCAAAACCCCAACACTGTGAATCTTGTTTTGGAGGTTCTGACTTTTCTAGGTATTTCCCACAGCCAAGTCAAGGTAATGATTTCCAAGAGGTGACAATAAAGAACTCACAATCATGTGATTCCAGAGGATTTTGGTGGACTTTTGGTGCCCAATTTGACATTTAGCCATTTGCGAATCTAAATTTATGGCCTTTATCTCTATAGTAGCTACTGCCCTGTACTAGTATGAACTACACCCAGGCATGGTACTGTAAGTATGATATTTAGGTAAAAGTCTAAATATTAAAGATCTGTTCTTCAGCCAGAAAAACTGTAGCATGTATAGTCATGGTATTTTCACTTTTGATAGATTCCAGGTTATGAATGTGCTGTCTTTAAGATATAAGGAAATTCTAATGCTGTCTACAAGATATAAGAAAATTAAAGAAGAATCTAACTCATTGCCTTGTAAGAAGACTGTCTCTCTTCTTATTAACTAACTTCAGCCTGTGTCTCCCCAAGATATTTGGAGCAGCTGATCTTTCACCTCGTGACTGGGTTATTGGCTATACTCCAATAGATAAATGGAATAAAAATAAATGGTACACAAATTATGCATTTGTACAGTGAAGGGAAACAATGTCAGTCATGGCTTGTGTGGACTTCAGTGAAAGCTTTCAAATGGTTCAATATCATAAGCAAGACAAACTAGAAGCAGGACTCTTCAGAGCGGGTGAATTTGCTAGCCCAACCAGATGCATTTTTCAGAGGTCTGACTGCCCGTTAAAAAGTGATTGGCTGTGTAATTACCGATATGATTACGAATATTAGATCAACAGGCTGACAATGATCACAGCAGCCAAATTTTAGTCTCTGGCAGAAATGAGATTAACAATTGAGAGGTTCTTTCATGGAGACTAACCAGATTTCCTGTGCAACGTAAGCAGTTTTTATTAAGGTTGTCCAATGAAGAGGCCACAAGACATCCTGAAATAGCAGTTTGTTTCATTGTCTTCCTCTGAACAGGTCAATGTCTGGTGTTCCCATCAGTTTGTTCTATAGACCACTGACTGTGTGTGGAATGGACGCCTGGTTGTTGAGCAACCCAGACGTGGCAGGGAAGGCAGCAGAGCTGGATCACTGCTGGGTGAGGTGTCCCGTCTTAACCTGAATCAGGGTGGGTTCTGGACAAGCCATGGGAGCCTGGTGCATGGGCTGTTCACAGGCAGCACATGGGTTGGTCAGGGCAGCAGCCAGGTTTGAATTGCAGAGTCGGAAGTCACCAATTTCCACATCAGGCAGGCCAAGGTTTTGGCTGAAGGCAGTGCAGCCCCGGGGAGGGAGCCAGCACCATTCACTTGAGTCTGCATGTTCATAGCACTGGGTACCTTCTGTTCCTCCCAGTTTGCAGAGTCCACTCTACCCCTCAAGGAGGTTAAATCCATTGTAAGAAGCTTTTCTCAGACTTTTCTCCTGCCTCCTCCTGGTAATTTTTCTGTCGGAGCTGCAGATGATCCAACCCCATGCTAACAACTGCCCACTGCAGCGCTTGTGTGTAACATTCACAGCACTTGCAACCCCAAAGCCATGCTGTAAACACTGAAATGAGAATTGCAATATTTTCCACTATTTTTAGAAACACATTTTAATGGTTCCTCTGCCAACAACTTCATGGCCTTACAGAGTGCAGCAGGACCTTGTGTTCCAGCTTTTCTTTGTGACCATGACAGAGTACCTTTTTTATGAAAGAAAGCTGAGATTCTCCTGGATGACAGTGACACAGGGGCTGGGAGTTCCAAGGAAAGTGTTCAATATGCTCAATACATCAATAAAATCATGGTGTTGACAAATCCCATGATTACTGATGATCATTCCAGGGGCAGAGACCTTGCAAGGCAGTGATGAAACAGTAAGAACTCGTTGGTTAGATAAAGGGCAACAACAACAGGTGAAGCAATGAAAGGAGAGGCCGGGAAGCAGAGCTTTATAGGGCTGTGCCGCCTGGCTGCTGGCTGAAGTACAAAGGGATTTCAGTTGATTGCTGTCACCAATAGCCAGAGAAGGTATTTCTGTAAGAGGAAAGTAAGAGTCTGGAGGAGATGTGTGACAGTGAACAGAAAAGACTGGGAATATCATTTAATCTTCATCACTAGCTTGTGGTAGGAGCACTGGAAAGTCACTGTTTACCTACGCCCCAAATAAAAAGGAGTGTTGGGCAGGCAGAGGCCTGACATGTATCCAATTAACACAAAACCAGCAGGAATGTGATGTCTCTGTGCTCTCAAACTCCTTGGAGGAGGCAAAAATTGCTGCAGGAGCCCTTAACCATTTACTTGCTTTAATGTCCTGAGTTTGTAAACAATTTAATTCTTCCCATGGTGAAAGAGATGCAATTTTGGTTCTGGGCTGAGATATTCTGACACCACTTCATGTCCTGTAGAGCCAGCATAGCCAGGCTTCCCAGTGGCTCAGGGCTACTGGAGAGCTCCTGCATTCACTGCTGGCAGCTGAGAGACGGCATCACACAGAAGCGAGCAGGTCTTCTTTTTTCCTTCTTTTTCACAGTCTCCATGCATCATGGCTCAACATATTCACTGACAACCCTGTGATTGAAGATTTCTATACATGCAAAAGTCAGCCTGGATTTCATCCCTACTTGTGTGACAGAAGATACAATTCCAAACAGGCAGAAGTTCAGTTCTCATGACCCTATCTCTCTTAATCTTTTCCCCTCAGCTTAGGTGGTGGCCAGGCATCCCAGCTGCAAAATATCACGAGGTAGGAGCATCAGCCCCAGATGAACTGGGAATAGATAACTCACTTCCCAAAACAGCTGCAAAGGAACAACCAGGTGCTGAAAGCATCCAGACTCAGCAGTCACCTGGAAACTTCCAGTGACCAGCCCAGAGGGAAAATCATGGACTGTCACATGGGTGCTCCTAGCTCTCCAGAACAGACAATAATAAAGAGGAATGGAAACATACACAGTAGCACCTACAGTGTGTCAGGAAGCTCCCTGGACATGTTATTCAGTGATAGACATATATACAGTTGGGCCACTTGACACATTGATTTAATTTTGAATGGGTGCACTGTTAAGAAAAAGATGAGATGAGAATTTCCTTTCATGTGGCTTGTAGCAACTGATTATTGTAGCAACTCACTGTGAGAATATGAAAAACAGTACCACTTGAGAGCATATTAGCTGTTTGGTGCCTTTTGGGCCACATCCATGTTATCTCTGGTGTAGCAGAGAAGTTCTCAAGGCCTTTGTATACACAGCTAATTGAAAATTAACCTCCTCCTCTCCAAGTATGAATGCAACACTCAGGACCAGAACTGGGTTTGTTTATTGGGTTAATTCCACTCAGTGAAAGTAAGTTTGCATGAGGGCTGACTGTAAGAGTCTGTCTGCAGCATAGGCAGTGGCCAGATCTATGAGCTCTGATGGAAGTCCAAAAGCAGCAATAATACAAATACTGGAAGTTTTCTCACTAAAAATTGGAGTTCTATTAGAGGCCTGGAAATTCTTTCAGTTAAGTTTAAGTGCATGGGACCAGAAGCATTTCATGTTGCTTGAGGATTATGTCAATGAGCAGCTATTGTTATGATTAGCCTTAATAGAGGAATCCTCCTGAAAGAACATTTCAGTTCATTGTCTGAACTCTGCCTTTAGCTCAGTTATTTCCTATCTAATTACCAAGTCATATTTCCTCTTTGCTACAAATTCCTTACTATTTTATGCCTTATAAAGAGCTAGCCTAAATTTTTACATATTTACTGCTATATATCTAACAAGTAAATTGCTTCAGGAATTCCCTTGGGGCAGTTTGTTAAGCAAAGCTCATTAATTTACTTGCCTGGATTGCCTACACACTCCTCTGCAGCTGGGACTGCAGGTGCATGCAAACACTGGTGACCCCTTTTTACAATCTAAGCCTTCCCCTTGCTGGCACTGGTGAGTGAAATGTGCTCCCTTAACTTGCAGAGTGTGCTTAGATCAGCTCCAGCACCCATCTGTCCTGAGTCTGGCATGGCCAGGGCTCAGCTGCCTCTGTCCCTAAGAATTTTAGTTCTAGAGTCAAGCAAAACTTCACCTTGTGCATCAGAATGAAAGAGCTAACAAGCACATAACATATTTCAACAACTTCAAAGAAGCTGGAAGGGGCCGTTTGGGTCAGGAAACCCAGTCCCTATGACCCCAGTCAGTCACACAGTAGAATTCTGCAAATCATCTCCTCTGTGCTATAGCTCTGGCCTGGAAATATTTCCTCATTTCCTGTGATAAATATAACCTCTTTTGTACCCATTACCAAAAATCCACAAGACCATAACATGCCACAGCAAAAAGGCAGAGGAGATATGGAGAGTCACCACAGTCCCTGCAGCAGCGGGTCTTTAATGGGTGAACATGCCAATCTGATCTAGAAACTGATGGCAGCTCATCTCCCCTTCAGTTTGGGTTTTCCGCTACAGATTCTTCCTTTTGTCAGCTGGGGACAGAGAATTTCAATGAGTTTTCTCTGCCTGTAAATCGGATGGTTTTGTTACTGTGCTGCCATCTTTGTGCCTATGTTTTGAAGCTGCCAAACAGCTTTGTAACCAAGCATTTCTGATTGCAAATTCCAGATTGTTTACTTAAACTTGATTTGGTTTCTCACACAAAGTCAGAAACCAGGCTGGCAAACAGGGCTGTGTTTCTAATTAGTATCCTGCCAATTTATAATATTTTACCAAGCCTAAGCTCCCAGCACGTGGTCACATTACACTGTTCTAAATTTGCTCAAAAGATCAAATGGAAACTAAAGTGGTACTTTTTCAAAAAAGGCAAATTAAAGTGAATGTCAAAGATGCTCTGAAGACCTTTTTTCCACTTATCAATACAGAATTCCTATTGATTCTTCTGGAGTGCATGAAGCATGTCTGGGCCACAGCACAGAAAGAATCTGAAGTCTGTCAAGAGGGAACTGGTCTGTAGATGGACCAAATGATGTCCAGAAGAGTAGCAGCCCCTATGTTCCCCAGCACTGCAGCAAACCTCTGGAGTACCTGTTGCCCAGGCAGTGGAGGCTGGTCTTCCAGCAGGGGCTGTGCTAGCAGGATGTGCTCTGTGTGCGGAGGGCAGAGACAGTGCCATGAACAGGAGTGTCTGTAGAAACACTCACCCAGGGGAAGCTGGAAGACAAAGATGAAGTACAACAAGGGCCGTGCTGACATTCCCAATCTTTCCATTGCCTTCCTGCTGTATACATTAGTACTGCAGAGACCAGCCTGAGTTTCCCAGGGATATACTTTTTGCCACAGCTGGGGTCAGGGCAGTCACCAATCTCTCTGCAGCAGCTGGTTGTCTTCTTCTCATTAGGATGGAAAGAAAAACTGTGGTAATACAAGGGCTTTTATGTTTTGTTGACCTCTAAATTTGCAGCAGCTGCTGCTACTGTCCTCAAGGTACTTGGAGCTAGAGATGCAAGCAGAAGGAATAACTCATTCCCATAGCAGCAACCTCCAAGCCTTCAGTGTGGCGTGAGGCATGAAGGAAGGAGCCTGCCACAGGAGAGCAGCTCCCAGGATTTTGAAGTATGACACGTCAGTGCAGCTGCCTGTCCATGGGAGGTGTGAGTGGTTTAGTGTTAAGTGTAGTGAATGACCTCACATCTTTTTCATACCTTTAGAAATCACTCTGAGGCGTTAGCACAAGTAAATCCTCTCAGGTCTATGTGCGTCCATTGCTCAGGATGCCAGGTGGGGAAAGCATTTGGATTTGAAACATCTCACAAGGACTGAACTTCCGCACAAAACTGTGACAGCCATGCTGTGAACATCCTGCACTCCCAGTCCCCAGCTGCTCTACAACATCTGTTAATTCTCACAACATACCATGGTGTTGATTTTGATTGTTTTGTTTTGTTGGAAAAACCAACTTGAAGAATAGGTGGACTGATCCTAGAAAGACTGTTCTGATATGTATAATTTTACCAAGTTCATAGATATACTTCTTAAATACTGAAGGGAATTTTACATACTGGTGCAGAGCTGCGGAGATGTGGACAGCACCAAAACTGATATCAGCAGGACACAGACACTCCCCCAGAGTGCAGCAAGATTGCCATTGGTACCTGATGGTGCCATCCATTGGCATGGTGTGGAGAATGGAGGCTTTTAGAGAGAGGATTTCCCTGCTCCAAGGCAAAAGCACTCACACAGATAACTAAAAAGAGCATTCATGTTGAACTGATGCTATTATGTTTAATGGAGCTAAATGTGTGACTTCTGCAAAAACAAAACACTCCTACAGCAGAACAAGGAGAGAGGGACACATTTTCAATTGTAGCAGCCCCGTGGGAAAGAGAATAAAGGCTATAGATGCTGTGAGACTAACCAAACAGCTGTTATTTTGTGCATTGCAAAACATGGGATTAATATTTACATAAATTCCCTGGGAGAGCTCTCATAAAAGTTATACAAAATTCTAGTGTTTATGGTGTGCAGATTATGGCTATGCTGCTACTTCCCTAGATCAAGGTTCCATTCATGCCCCAATTAATAACTGTGGCCTTGTTTTAGAACCATGTACCTGGGCAGATCAGTAGTGATGTTGGTACAGGGCAGGAAACATCCCAAACTAAATGCAAAATAGATATCCCAGCCTTTCGGAGCAGGTCACTCTGCTTGTGTCTCAACACAAAGACCATAGCAGAAGAGGCCATAATGCTGCTGCTGCCATCACCCTTTCACTGCTTGGGGGAGAAGGAAAGAGAGTAAAAGGCAAAGCAAATACAGCTTTTGCTGTGTCCCACTGAGGAAGCTGTCACCAGTGTAGGGCATTTTGGTGTATTTGTCTGGGAACAAGACTTCCCCTTTTTCAAATTGCCATAGAACAAATTGCCTGTACTAAACAAGGGATCATGGAGGTTTTTCTCAGAAGAGGAAGACTTGCTTCTTGCCAAGCATACATAGCTTTTACCTGCATCACCTAATTAGCTTTCTGCAATCCAGTCTGCATTGCTTCAGAACCTGATATATCCCATATCCGACAAAGTCATTTCTGTTTCTATGTCATGCTTCAATTGCACCAGTTTTCAGGAAGTATTTGGATGTTAAATTTAATTTAAGCCATTATGTTTCATTTTTATTGAGACTCTTTGACTCACCATTTATTTAGCTGCTCCAGTTGCTTGCATGGCAGGTTGCCTATTGCCAAGGCATCTGAGAACCTCATCACCAGTTTAAAAATCAGCAGACTGACAAGCCCCAAATCCTGAGAGACTGGGCCAGATTTTAGAGGGGATGATTCATCTTTCAGTTGATAACTTCCAGCTGCTGATATTGGGAGGTTCCGTCCTCTGCACTGATAGCACGAGTGTCTCAGCTGGTCTCAGTAATTTTAGGTGATACAAAGAGATAATGTGTGAACTAACTGATCCCTGACGTGAAAGGGTCTGCCTCTATTGGTAATGTCAGGAAGGCTGTGTACTCTCTATAGTGCCACTGATAGCCCTTGACATCAGTGAGAATGGAGTAGAGGCTGTGTGCCATTTTCTTCATCCATGGTATCAAGATAAGGAATCAAGAGTAAACGTGAGGGTCCTTTTACATCTGGGAGCTGCCCAGAGGAGCATGCATGGTGCATTCCTTACAGCTTCAGAGGTCCTAAGTTAGCAAGTTGTGGGAGATCCTGGGGTTGCTTTCTAATTATCCTGATGACAGTCTCTCTAAACAGGCCTGTTGAGAGGCAGAGTCATTTCACTAGGCTGTAAAATGCTTGAACTGCAGACAAGAATTATGACACATTATGTGTGAGCAATGAAGTTGTTTTAGTAGTTACAAACATTGTCAGATACAATGAATAACTGAGATTTTCCAAAATTAGGGTATTTTTTATAGTTGTCCTTAGAAAGCCTCCGAACCATTAAAAAGAACCACAAAACCAAATTAGGGACTTCAGAGAAGCTTCACAAAGCACAATTAATGTTAGTTTTAGACAACTATATAAAAACTTTAGATTCTCAGAATGAATGTCCTGTTAGTACCCAGGCCTTGAGGACATATTAAACAGATGCAGTAAACATACAGCCCTTGGGCAATGGACAACAACCAAGGGCTGCATGGCAATGCAGCACCTTCCGTACTGTCTGACCCACACTGCTTGCAGAACCTTCATCCCACCAGCTGAGAGCAATGCAGTGTCACACCACCACAAGGCTGGGAAAAGGTAGTGCCATCCCTTTTGGGCAATGCTTATGGCAGTCTCCATGAAGTTTTTCTACATCCTATGAGACTGTACTTAACACAAGCTATAAAGCATATAGGAACATCAGCACCTAAACTGCCAGACTCTCTTGAGGCATTGCCAGGCATTTGTGGTGATTCCTGTTCTCTCACCAGCTGCTGTGGTTTCTACACGAAAGTGTCAGCCCTACATGGGGCCATATATCAACTTGAGGCTGCTTTCGCACAGCTTTCTGACCCCACCAAATCACAGAATCAATTAGGTAGGAAAAGACCTCTGATATCATCATGTACAACCTAAGACCACCATGTCAACTAGAGCAGGGTACCAAGTGCCATGTCCAGTCTTTCCTTAAACACCTCTAGGGATGGTGACTCCACCATCCTTGAGCTCTCTGGGCAGCTGATTCCAATATCTAATCACTGTTTCTGTGAAGAAATTACTCCTAATGTGCAACCTAAACCTTCCCTGGCACAGCTTAAAAGTGTGTCCTCTTGCCCTGGTTGCCTGGCTAAGGAGACTGATCCCCACCTGGCTACGCCCTCCTCTCAGGGACCTGTCATAGGACAGGCACTCCACAGCCTTCACCACCTCTACTTCCCCTCTCTGGACATGCTCCAACACCTCAATGTCCTTCTGGAATTGAGGGGTCCAGAACTGGAAACTTGACATGATGCCTCACCAGTGCCAAGTACCGAGAAACAATCCCTGCCCTGGTCCTGCTGGCCACACTATTGCTCACACAGGTCAGAATGCTGTTGGCCTTCTTGGCCACCTGGGCACAGCTGGCTCATGTCCAGCTGTTGTCAACCAGCACCCCCAGGTCCTTTTCCACCAGGCAGCTTTCCAGCCACTCTGCCCCCAGCCTGTAGTTCTGTGTGGGGTTGTAGTGACCCAAAGGCAGAACCTGACGCTTGGCCTTGTTGAACCTCAGACAATTTTTCTTGGCCCATGGATCCAGCCTGTCCAGATTCCTTGGCAGACCCTTCCTACTCTCCAGCAGAACAACACTTCCACACAAATCAAACTTTAAAGACAAGGCTGACAAATGTGTTGGGGCTCTGTGAGGGAATTTTGCAAACTGGTATTTGCATCTGTGTCTTCCCAACTAGCCTTGAGAATCCAGACAAGAGGTTGTCCTCTGTTCACAGGCCAACACACACCATTTCATCCCCAACACTCAATGTCATAGATGACAAAAAATAAATAGATTGCCTGAATTGTGGAATATGAGTCTTACAAGTCACATAAATTTCATAATCCAAATGACTACTGATGTACAAATCTGCTGAACTGTATAAATACCTGCATCAATGTTTTGCATTATTTGGCCCTCAATTGCCTGCTTAGTGCCAAAACACTTGTTTGTCACAAACTCTGATTTCTTTCTTGCATCTTTTATCATAATTGTATTTAAAATACATAGGAAGAAGATACCTTAAAACTATTTACATTACTAATTTTACCATCATTAATATTAATTTTTTGCAGAATAATGAAATAGAGCGGAAACTAACTCTGATTTTGGATAGTTTCTTAACACCTTCAACTGTGGAGGGAGAAAACAATTCTTTCTGTTCTACAACTTTTGATAGTGTTTTATTCAAAATCCAATTCAATCATGGTTACATCCAGTCGTGCAGTTTCTGGCCACGTCCCTGGAAGGACTGGTATAATTGGGCTGTAAGGGAAGGGTGTGCTCTTTCTAACTTTTGGTTCTTTCACCAGTTATCCCTAGGGTAGCAGTATAATTTTTTTCCCTATGTCTTCGCTCAAAGGTATTAAAGTTACCACAGGGAAAAAATAATTTTATTGGATAAACAACAAACAACTAAAGTGACTCTGGACCTGCCTACTTGCCTTCCTTAAATTAACAACTTCTCAACTGAAATCCCAATACTTCCTAGTGTAAAAACCACCCATCCTGTTTATTTACATCTAGCAGAGTGAATAGTTCACTTAGTAGGCTCGAAAGGAAATCACTGTAGCATCATCTGCAGCTGGAGAAAGGCTGCCCCAGGGCTCTCTGAAAGTCTTTCCTGTCTCTGTCCTTCTGAGTCACACAGCGTGCCTGAGGCAGCTGGAAGGTGTCGGGCAGCAGCAGGGCAGAGGGGGCAGCGTTCCATGAGCCAGGAGAGTCAGGCTGCAACTCACTTGTGTGGCCCTGGTCAAAGTACCTCTTGCCCTACTTCGTCCATGGGTTGCCTGCTGGTGGGACACAGTGTTTGCGAGCAGGGGCTGGATGCAGCAGAATGAGCACAGATACTTCCTGAAACCAGGTTTGCCTTACCTGTCAGAGCTGGTGGTGGCCTCTCCATATCTTGGAGGTGTTCACTAACCAAACACTGGTTCATGGAGTGAGACTGCAGAGAACTTTCAATGTGCTCTACTCATTAAAGAGCACTGGCTCTAAAACGGAGTTTAAAAAAACCCAAAGGGTTTCTCAGAACTGCACAGAACTCAGACAATTAAGTAATTCCTTTCTAGCCATCTTTACATCACTCACTTTAAGGAAGCCTTTCTTAACTCTGTACTAAGCTACCTTATGGTAAAGGTCTGGATATGAATGTCAACGGAAGATTGAACTTTCATGTTCTTCACTGTAAGCTCAGTTGTTAAAATAGACCTGCTTTTGTATGCACAAGTAGTCAGACCCATTTTGGCTGGATTTGTTAATGCTTTAACTAATGTAACTGCATTTCATCTAGGCTGTCCTGTTTACATGTAAATAGGAAAGTCTGGGATAATACTCTGTTCAGAGAAAATAACACTTATCCTTTGTGTAGCCTGCAATTATGTCTACTAAGCAACCTGTGAGGAACTTAGGCAAGAGAACATACACTTGTCCTGATATTCTTCTAACTTTCTTGAGAAAAACAACAAAAAAATCACAGAAGGGGCATTACATTGTAAATCCTCACTTGTTATGCTTTGGAGTATCTTTTAAAGAAGAATGTCTAATGAAAGTTTATTTTAAGAATGCATAACTGAATACCTACTGGAGCTGCTAAGCCAAGCACAGAAGTGTTAGAAATTCTAAGCTCCCTGATCATGACTTTTCTCTCCTTAATCAGGTGCATTAGGCTACATTTTTTTATTTTATATGAGTATTATCATACTAATAATGAATTTTAGCCCTAACCATAGTCCTTTCTTTGCAAATAAAAATCCAAACTTTCCATAAGCACTTATCGAAAATTTTTATAAAAACAAGCAAAGAGCAGGCTCACTTCTCAGCTCCAAGCAGATGAATTATACCTGCATGGGTATGCCAGCCACAAATTGTGGCAAAGCAATGTAATTCCTTTCTTCAAGAGGGGCCTTTCTAGCTAAGGAGAAAAGGCAGAAATTGCACATCTTTGCAAGGCTCTGATGCCATCTTTCCATAACATTTTCATAAGTAATCTAAGGAAATATGGCCCAAATTAGACTGCTTAAAGGTGAATGAGCACTACTAGAGACAAGGTTCACTATCAAAATGCAGGAAAAAAGGCTTGGTATAATTCCACATTTTCACCAGTGTTGCGGTGTGCTCTGGCCAGTTTCAGTTTATCTCATGGCCAGGTTCTGCTATCTCCCCCCTCCCCCCTTGATATCTGGTTTCTCCCCCGGAGGGCTCTGTATTTCGCAATCCTATACAAAGCCCGCCAAATTCAAACCCAGCACTCCTATCTCATAGGATGTTTGTATCCTCCCCCGCCCCCTCATGTTGGTATATCTGTAACACTAACCCCCCATGCCAGCGCTTCCCTGGCACGATCCTGGTGCCCGAATAAACCATCTGGGAAGCCCCTCCGCTTATCTCTCCTTCCTTGGCACACCTAGAACATGGGTGGGTTGGGTGAAACCCTGCCGGACCTTAGCCAGCTCTCCCTTGCCCCCAAAGCAGCTCGGCAGCCCCTGGAACCGTGAGCGGTCGCCCGGTGCCCCCCACCGGCGGCATTGTGGCACACCAGTGAAGAGGTCAGAGTGCAGAAGTGTTCTGCACACTGTTGATGCTACATACACAGTCCTTGTGCAGTTTAAACTTGGCAATCCAAAACTGTACTAGGATACTATTATATAATCTCCTCTGATTTAAAGATATTTGAATAGGTTCCAAAACCCTAAGTTTAGGGAATCCAGTTACATAAAATATTAACTGTTTTTGAAGCCACACGGAGAAATTAGGTTAAATTTTTTTTTTCATTTTATCAGTAAGCTACTTGTGAGGCTTTGCAACCATTGACTTGACCTAATAATTTATCTAATTGCTGTAATCATTCCTGACATCTGATACACACATTTTCTTGTATTGAAAGAAAAGTATAAAATAATGGTCTTAGAATTATTTCTGAAATGCTGGTCTATCTTGTTGGAGCAACTAAAAGACAGAAAGCCTCATGATGCTCTTTCCAGAGAACTTGGGGTGAGGGAGCCGCAGCCTGATCCCTCTCAATGCTTGTGCCCTCAGGTCATGGCTGCTTCTGCCATACACTCCTCAGAAATATCCTGTGACACTTGTAGCACTCCTCCCAGAGCCTGCCCTACACTGCAGAGCTCCTGGTTGTGACTGGCAGAGAGCAAAGATGGTTTGGGAACCCGTGGTGTGAAATTAAAGAGTAGAAGTCCAGAGTAGCAGCCTGTAACACTGATGATGCTCATTAACACTTCTCACTTATGATTTTGCCTGCAGTAAACTATGACATACTGCCAACATGAGACTAAGTTTTAATGAACTAGTGCCAAAAACTCCCCCTTCCTGCATGTCAAAACGGGAAAGCTGAAGTGATAAGCAATGACTATGCAGTTGCTGGGGCTCAGGGGAAACATAGCACTGTACGTCTTTCCCAAGGACTGTCACCCGAGCTTGAATTCTTCTTGTTCGGCTTAACATTAGTCATCTGCCAATGTCATTGCCCATGAACAAAACCTGGAACTGCATGTCTTGTTGGAGTAGTAATATAAGGAGACTTTATGGCACAGAACAGATAATGCTGAACTGCAAATGTTTTTCACAAAGAACTTTTTAGAACAAGAGCCAAAGTTGAGAAAACTTGCTTGAAACCAAGTGCTGATGGCAGACTGACCCAGCACACTAGCGCTGTGTGCTTGACACAATTTCCAAAGCTGTGGTACCTTGGAGTGTCTCACACTACAGTGTCAGCCTTTCAGCCCCTAAACTACTCACACAGTGTGTATGTGTGCACACATTTCTCTACTTCTTGACAATGCTCAAAAGCTACCTATTTTGGATTTTTATTACTCCAGGGTAACACCAAAGAGGACAAAATTACCTTAGCTCTTGTTCTGTAGCAGGTTACATACAGCTCGCTCCAGGAGCAATAAACACTTTCACATCCCTCTAAATGGGTCACCTGTATCCCTTTTCTGTATGTGGAACAATGTCCTACTGTTACTCAATGTATGGCTGTGCCATACAGCTTTGTAATGACAAATTTAAAAAAAACTTTCAGACTGAAGGTTTTGCAGGTTCAAATCCTGTTATCCTCAGACTGCATGTGACCCTGGGCTGCTCATCAGTGCACTGAAGGCACTGTTCCCAGCCATAAAGGAGAATTCTTTCTCTGCTCAAATACTGGTGGCATTTGTCATCAGGAAACCTGACTGGGGGAATTGTATAAACATCAAAATCAAGGTCCAGCTTTCCTTAGCCACTTGCCAGGTTACATCATTCAGTATATTGCTGATTGCTGTACACACGAATGTAATAGTTCCATGCCCACCATGCTATTAATTTTAGGCCTAAGCTGGGACAGAATGGGAACATGCAGAAAAGTCTATTTCAAAGCAATAAATCTGGCCTTTGGATGAAGGGTGTGCATCTATTATACTATGAGAAGTCAGAAAGCAATAACTGAAATACACAGTACTGTCAGACACCTTAAAATGAAATTATTAATAATTTAGTCAGAGTTCATAAAACTTAGGTAGTTTTTTTTTTAATGAAGGATGCCTTAGAAGACAATTAAATATCTTTGTTCTTTTTACTACTGCTGCTATCAATTATTAAGCAGTATGCATATGTCTTCTTGCCTTACTTTACAAACTTGGCAAAGTGTTAAGTTGAAAGGGATATAGTTGTTTACATAGGTGGAATAGAAAACCATTTATTAGAAATTAAAAATGTGTTTTCCCTGTAAAATTAGAAGAAGTAAATAGGAAAATCAGTAAGGCTTTCCTGGCTCATCAAGACTATCATATGATAAGAGTGAAGATGGGTGAAGATGGTTCAGTGCTTAAGGCCTGGAGAGCTTTGAACAGGAACCTTTTCCACAGAAACATCCCAGTTTTAGGAGCATAGACCTTATCCTGCACTGTTTTTGTCCTATGTACTTTGTGTAGATGTTTAAAATGTTCCACTCAACCCGTGAAGCTCTGATGCAAGGTTGACACAGGACAAAGTAAGACAGTAACTTCCATCTGAACATGACAATTTCATATTAGATGGGACAATATTCTAAGCAATACGCACTGTACTGTTTCTGGACATAAGCTACATTCTAAGTGAAAAACATTAAAGAGACGGCTCCCAGATAAGCAAATTATTTCATAATTATAGATTAATAGAATACAGTCACTCTTCTCTAAGGCACCTTGCACTGGTTGCTGCCAGACACAGATCTGAATACACCATTCATCTATATTCCAGTATTGTATTCTTCTCTCCCCATAAAGATAAATGAAAGTCCTAGTTGTTTATTCTGGATTTTTTTTAGGGGGGTGAGTATATGAAATGAGCCAAGGAGTTAGGATAATTTATGGGTTTGAAGTTTTTGTTTCAGGATGCTCCCTACCACCTCCTAACTTCAAATGCTTTACAGTTATAATAGGAATAGTTCAAGTACACTTCAGGGAATAAAACAAAAAAATTATCACCACATCCAAAGAATTTCCACCATTAAAGGCATTGGAAACTGGATTTCAAGTAGAGCAGAAGAAAATAACGATAACATTTTCCTATGCAAGTCTTGACATTCTTCAAAATACAGAAAGGCATTATTTTAAGAGAGAGACTGACATGACAACAGATTTTTAAGGCAGACATGTGTCTGTTGGAGTTGGATGGGATCATCATGCCCAGGATGCCTTTATACAGCTTAATTGAGTAACAACAGAAGCAAAGCTATGACAGGCACCAGCACTAACTGCACAAGCCTGTCAGAAAACTTTGATATTAACTCTTGCATCTAGGGCATGCCACGATGTTTATACTGAAATTGTCCTTCAGTCTCACTTGGCTGAGTGGGATGGGGGTTGCTACAGTGACCATAGTCACATAACTGATAGCAGAGCTCAGGATCAGTGAACTGCAGCCCTTTAAGCATGAGTCCATCATGTCCAGCAGGGAATGAAAAAAAAGACAAATCACAGACAAAATGTAAATCAGCTTTTTTTCACCTTTCAATAACTACTTGAAGAACAATTCACAAAGAAGTGGTGGTTCTGGAAGATCAGAGGCCTGAGATATCTCATCTGTTGGAGCATCACCTAATTTTCAGAAGGCAGGCTACTCTAGGGTCAACATTTTTCTCTCTTTCTTTTATTGCAGCTCTATTAAATCTTAATATTTGTATAGAGTATTTGAACAGTCACAGTGCAATAACTTGGCCTCTTAGGCAACCTAGCAGGTGACATACCAGATTCACACCCCATTCATGGGGAAATAAGTGTCTGTATATGAAAAATGGGTCATCAGCAATATACTCCTTGAGAGAAGGAAGAAATTAATTTGAACACTTGGGGTATAGGTGCTACATGAAGTTAGATCTCTTTCCAGAACCATATATTGGAACCATAGTAACTATAAACCACTATCAAGGCTACCAGTAAGAAGTTTGGTGTTTTTAATTACTTACTTGTGACTGTTTGGCCAATATCTGACTTTCCGGAATAAGACTTAAATGGTAATTTTTTTTTCATTGTTAATGTACTGTTCTGTTAAGCTTGCATTATCGGAGAAGATAATTAAGGGAAAAAGTAAGTACTAAGCCCTAGATCACCATGATACCAGGAGTAGGCTCTGAGCAGAGGCAGGATCCCAGAAGGAGGTGTGTGGGCAGAGCACAAACACAGCAGCAGAAGTGCCCAAGTGGGCAATGAAGCCAGTGGGGCTGAAGGCTACGAATGACAAATGTGGGCAGCACAACACAAATTAGAGGTGGGAACATGGCATTTAAGTGTGGCATAGCAACCTCCTAGTTCATACAGGGAGGGATCTAGAAAGGATTGGGAACATGCTGAGAACAGAGCTAGACTAAAGGGCTGCTGCAGATATGGTCTGTAGTTGTCAAGGTCCAGGAAGGTTTGAAATGTTGGCACAAGTATGGAACAGCTGAAGGAGAGGAGATAGCACAGCTATTATTTGGAACAAACTGGAACTGAAGCAGTCAGCTGCTGCTGTTTCACCACAGTTGGCAGAGAAAAGCATCTCCAGCTGACATCATAGAAGAAATATTATTGATCAGTAAATGAGACCTTCGGACTTGTAGTTCCAAGTTGCCTGGGTTAAGCACAGACACTCTAGCACTCACCACATAGCTCAGCTGCCTCTATATGAACACATATTTGATAATCCAGTTACTTAATGGAACATCCATAAGGAAAAGAGAAAGAACAATTTCCTTCTGAAGTGTTTATCTGAGGAGCAGAAAACACAAATGAGTGATTTAGCAAGAGATTAAATTACCACCCTCCCCTTAGGAGTTCCATTTTGTATTTATCAGAGTCAAGCTGCTCTCTGAAGGATGAAAGTACTCTCATGTCCTTTTCTCTAGACTCAGATAATTTTTCCCATGAAAATATTAAGTTGAGCCACTTGAGGTTGATGAGATTTCTGAGTCTTGTCAGGAAGAGATGTAGCTGCTATAATTGGTGAACAGAAATTGCAGTCTTACTTTGATAAGCAAGGACAGTGCAGGCTGCTGGAGAGAAAAATAATTTCTATAGCTCATTGGCTTCAATACAGCTTTGAATTTTCCTTGTTTCACATTCAGAAGAGGTGGCCTGACATGGCCTAAGGATGTTTAACCAGTCCCTGTCTTTGCCACAACATTTGCACTAGTACAATGACATTTGCACTAGTACAATGATTAGCACAGAGCCACTTGGCTGTTTCAAGTTCTGATCCTTGGAGACATGACCTTTAATTTTAATACCTTAGAAGCATTTTCCTCTTCTCTCTCCACAACCCTACACCCACAACCTTATCTAGCATTCCCACCCACAGCCCACATTCAGTGTGTCTGTTAAAAGTGGAGTTTGGTTTAATTTCTCTCAGATGGATCAGTTTGTTGTCTTGAATGATTCCCTACCAAATAGGACCACAGGTCACTTCAGAGAAACACCATTACGATGCAATCCAAAACTTTTAATACTCTTTATCCAAGTGTGGATGTAACTCATTACTGCCCATGGTTAAATTTGGTTCCTCACTCCCTGAGAGGAGTGAGGTAAAGTGGTAAGAGCCAATATTTGCAGAATTCTGAGATTCATTCATCAAGATAACACCTAGTGGCAACAAAAGAGAAATGTCTTAAAAACACCAGAGAACCACCTGCACTGTGGTGCTTTTTAAAGCAGGTGCTAGTCTAAACACCCTTGCAAGAAGCAGGATATCCACAAATAACCTTGGCAGCTTTGTGACATAGTCTCAAAATATTAGAACTATTATAGATCAAAGCTATTTTTAAAAAGTGTGTAGTTGAAGTAGTGCTGCATTAGGGATAATTGTGTACAAAATGCATCTGGCTACTTAACGGTCAGAAGTCATTCCTTTAATATTCTTTTGATATTGGAAACTGTATTTAACCTTGCTCTTATATTTTTGCTGCAAGTGGAATTGCTTGACTATGTGTTGTATTGCTAGAGCTGGAGCAAAGTTAGCTCCTACTGCTCGAGCAAAAGGTGAGTGCCAGGTGACTGTGACATGCATGGTGAGGAGCACAAAGTGCTGGGTGGACAGGGATTTGTTAAAAACCTTACAGGTTAATGACACAGTCATCACTTTTCCTACTACAGATACTTCTGTTACTTCTATCTTCAGGAGTTGAAATTATAAAGTAATTTTAAGTATTTTTGCCATCAAACTTGTCTGCTACCTCATCATTAAGAGGTAAAGAATTCCCAAAGTTGAGAAGAGAGATACATAGCAGTAAAACCAGTGAATGAGTGAAAAAAAATTATTCACAGTGAACATATTGAAATTTGTTTAGAGCTAGTATAAAGTACACACATACATGCAAAACATATAATCATGCAATTTTCAAATGCAGTTTAGCTGTGTATGTCTCTGAGACATATCTCAATTATTTCTTTTGCACAGTCTGGTCGATGGTCTTATACTTGAGATTTCAGTTCAGCCTCATTTCCTAGAGTATGAGAAACCTTACATAGTGCTGCTGTTTAATCTATTTAGTATTATTCTCTTAAAGTTTGGCTACCATCCCCAGAAAAACACATAGATAAGGGAAACATTTGCAAAATAAAGGTGCAATCTTGGATGAGTTAATTCATATAAGCTAAACTGAATTGTTTTCTGCAGGAATCTTAGAAAACCCACTTGCATAAATTCAAGGAACTTTAATATATAGAAAATGTTTTTACTGTAGGTGTGATAATACCACTTGCAAATAAATCCACTGCTAGTTGTTAAGTTAGCTATCTGGACAACAATAGCGATGAAAACACAACCCATAAACACATTACCAGCTTGCCTGTATGTAGGGCAACTGCACAGGCAGAATCCCTAGGCACTTTCTGTTCTGGTTCTTGGCTCACAATAAAACCCAGACTGCTAGATATTTACTCTGATGTTTTCCCTACTGCGGTCATTCCTGAAGCTCCTTACCCGAACATACTCCAGATCTCCTCAGTGTTGTTCCTTTTGCAGTTACTTTCTTCTGGAGGGCACGAAAATATATCTGTATTTTTGAATTGTGTGCATATAGACTTGTAAAGATGTGCACTCCAAAATGGCATTGACATTAACTGGCAACTCCAAAGAAAAGTGCTAAACTTTTGTCTAAGGCAAAAGACTTGAAGTAAAATCCCATAACTCAAAATAACTTTTTCTTGTAGCTGTTCCCAGAGAAGACAGAATGAAGTATTTTGTATTTTCTGTAAATAAAGAATGGAAAGGAGAAACATGTTTCCTTGTTCTTTTTGAAGTCATATGTCCCATCAGAAAATCCATTTAAACAAGGCTACAAGAAACCTGGTGTAACAATCAGGGAAAATGGAACCTTCAATCATCTCCTTTTCAATCAAACATTTTAATTTGGAAGCAGAAGACTGAACTACAGGAATATATGGAAACTTATTCTGCTTCTGGATAGCAGATAACTAATTCATAAGGGTGCCAGGTCTGCTATATGCAAGAGGAAGAGGGAGTGTCATAAAGGCAGAGGAAACTGCCAGCATATTAAGTAGCAAATGACCATGAGTGTCCTCAGATTTCTATCAATCTACATATGTAGACTTCCTCTGAGCACTTCTTCTGACATTCAGATCAAAAATAATGGTCAGGAGATGTAAACGAGACTACTAGCATTTATTTTCATCAGCAACAAGTGGTTTTAAATTATCTCAGTGTTACTGATGCACTATGAAAACCTCTGAGACAATCAGGAATTAACAGGAAGTAATCAGTGAATTGTGGGAGTCTAAAAAGTAAAAAGAGGACAAGTTTAGGAGGGAGTGTTTGAATGTTGACATGAAGCACAATTCTCCCCTCAGATGCTCTCAGTATTGGTATAAAAAATATCTTATCAAAAGTTAGTTTAATCTACTTGACTACTCTTAGAGTAGGAATAAGGCTTTTAGTAATGATACCAACTAGAAAACACAAACTGAACAAAAAACCATCCAAAATTTGCCTCACTACTTCATTAGGTCTTTACTAATAAGCACTAAGAGAAATCAGTCACCCAATAAATGTCAGAAGTAATACTTTGAATTGGAAAAAACATAGCAGAACTTGTGATTATTGCATATGAAGAGTGAGATTCTTGGAACTCAAAGACTGAAAAAAAAAACCAACAAAAGAGGTTGCTGACCAAAGGAATATAGGTTAAAATGCAAACAAATGAAGAGTATGAAAACCATAACATAGCCTCTTCTCGTCCATTGTCATGCCAGTGCACTGGCCTCTTCTGAAGATCTAATCTTTTGGACAGACTTTAAATTCTGATCCTTTAGCTGACTGGAATTGATGAAAACCCAGCATCTGGAAGGCTGAATACTAAACTTGGGGCCTGAACATATCAGAAAGAGTGAAGGGGCAGAGCATGAATCTTCAAAAGCTGTAACTTCCCAGAAGCCGCTCCAGTCTCCTAGGCATGGAGGTGAAGGAAGGGCAATATCAGGCAGTGACAAGCCAGTCATGCATTCAAAGCTTTTAACATCGAATGAGTCCAATGCTCAGGGTAAAGCACAACACAGTCCTAGCAGAGCACTTGGTGGTAGGTTTTGATTGCACTGCGAATGAGGAGCAGGGAGAGGAAAATGAAAATAATATTAAGTTCAAGGGTACTGACAGTCAAGGAGTAAAGAACAACAAGATTCACATTGACATTTACATGCATTTGTCCTGTTTCAGTTTGGTAAGTACTTACCAGCCCTCTACATTATCAGTCCACCAGACAGTGTGCTACAATCAGGATTAAAATGGTGCTTTTTGTATTTCACCTAAGACAGCAGATTCCTTCAACTCTCCAACTATTTACTAAAATAGATCACATAGAATTTTAGGCCCTAGAACAAACTCTCTTTTGGTTAAAAAAACCCCAAAAGTACTTAGAAGCATCCTTAACAGACCCTTCCTCCACCAGTTTGCTTATTTTTCCTTTCAAATAAATTGAAGTTTTTTGCCACTTAATAATTGGAGAAATTTTCAGGTTCACACTATCATTATTGTAAGATATAACCTAAAGAAAGCAGATCATAACCCTGTGACTGAGACACTAACCTGTGGTGTAGGAGCCTACTCTTTAGACGAACAAAAACTAGGTCTGATCATTTGTTTCCAATAGGAATTTTAATCTGAATACTTGTTGTCTGTTTACACAAAGCCAATGCCAGCATTTTCCTGTAGGATTTATCTTACACTAAGCAAAGCAGTAGGAGAGTAAATCCAGTTACAAAGAATCTGTAAAACATAACCCCCAGGTTTTGCTCTGAGAAAAACCTTATCATTTACTTCCCATGTGGGACATGAGTTCTCCCCTCACTCACCACTTGTCAGGAGCACAAGAATAGCTTCAGAAAAAACAGAACTGAAGACATAAAAATCATCTTAATTATAGCAGCAAAGTTTCAGTGAACAGAAGCATCTGCCTTTGGGCAGACAGCACACATGGAGCTTGTGTGTGGGTGTCATGCCTCACATCAGAAAGGACAAGTGTCTCAATCAGCTGCTGGCTGAGACCATGGGAACACCTAGACAAGCTCCTTGCACACCCAAAAATGGTGTTTGGGAGAAGCCCCAAGGTGTTTCCTAAGGTCTGCTGGATAGTAGTGTTAAGCAGGTGGTCATTTTGGTCAGTGTTACCCAAAAAAAGATTTAATCCACACACGTGATAACATCACTGTCTTTTATTGAATAGAAAAGTATCAGTATCTTAATTTTTAAATAACTTACAAACCATCCTTGGGCAAGAAAATAAATGGATTGCATGCTATTAATACTCTCCTAGCTTCTTGTTTGCAGGAGACAAATTTGGTGATGATACTGCTTTTATAGGGTCAGATTTTATACTTATGGCTTTCAGTAGGCTGCACCAATCTTTCTAAAAGCTGCTTGATAACATAATATTTCTCAATGACAAAATGTTATCAAAGGAATAGGTAATTTGAGAAATAGTGGAAAAATCACTTTGAAATATTTGAATCTCATAAAATGTGAGTTTTCAGTGCTATGTTATCACAGTCGCCTATCTTTGTGAAACATTGGCCTAATCTCTGATGCTAACTTTATGTACCAATTCCCAATCTTTGCATAAAACAAATAGCTGTTAAAGCAGAGTAAGATGATGGAATACAACATGTCAAATTCAATCTAAAAGTTTCATACAGCTGCATGTATTAGTCATACTGGCATTCATTTCCTCACAGGTCTTTTTAATGTAAATGTTCTTCTACATTGTATTCCTACTACTATTTTAACTTCTGCAAGAATCAGAAATGTGGGCACTCCAGAAAGCTTTGGAAAGGGCAGGACATTATTTTAATGGGAAAAGGCTGGCCTAATATTTAGACCCCACAGTGGCAAAGGCCAAATAATTCTTGGGTGTAAATCTGCTAGTTTGCCCACACCTCAGAAGTCTGTCTGCTTTGCCCTTAAACAGCTCACACCATTTACCAAAGCTGGAAAGGAACATGGTAGTTTGCATCTGATTCCACCAAACTTGCTGCTTTTCTGAGCATTCATCAGAAGAGTAGAAAACTTTTAAATGTATGATATAGTTGCAATATATAAACAGGTATTTTGCTTTTTCAACAAATATTCTGTTATGGGATCTATATTGTTTTTAGCACAGATATACTGCTAAAGTAAATTTACTTTGCTTGTGTATTTGAGCTTGTGTACCTGAGCACTTTAGTAAGATGGGAAAAGTGCTCAGGATAACTGTAGAGGCTTATTGGTTTGGTTATGAATCCTTAATGTCAAGTGCTAAAGAGAAAACCTTCACATGCACTTTTTATTAAAAATTATGTTTTGCAGGTCAGGCAATTTTTTTAATGGTATCTGCCTGGAAGAATGAAATTCAGCATCATTATATCAGATAGCAAAATTATTACTCATGTAGACATAAGTTTAAAAAATTCTACTGCATTTTATATGTTTATTATACTAGTCTAACTAAACAGAGTCTTTAAAGTGCATTTTTCCGTTTATTTGCCTTTATTTGTAATTTTTTTCCCAATTCAATCCTTTGTAATGCTTTCAGTGAAGATAAATGGGTTTCAATATGTATCTGTTCTGTTCCTTTTATTCTACACAAGGTAAATTGGTGATTCTGCTGGACACCCTGGGACCTGAGTGACACATGTGAGCCTTGCTTCTGTTGTGCCTGCACAGGAGGGAACAGCTGCCCTCCTGGGCACCCAGTGGAGCTCATACTGAAGGACTGCTTTCTCTCAGTCATGCCCTCTGCCCCTGGCTTTTCCTCTTCTTTTCAGTCACAGTATAAGCAAGACTCACAGTTATTTTCATGTTTCAGATCTGCAAAAAGTCCTGACTTTTTATTTTCCTATGTTTGTGCCTTGGAAGCATTTAGAGACCTCAGATTTGAATTTTTTTAATTGCTTTTCCTTGGACTTTATTTTTTTAACCTTTGTAACTGACCTTTTGTCAAACTATTACAATAACAACCAGGATGAGGACATACATTTGATCTATACAGCATAATAACATCTTCTTTATACAATATAACTTGTTTTTTCTTTTTCACCTGCTTTGCACCTTGTACAGATGTCATTATTCAGCTGCCTTTGGAGATACAGAGATACAGGCAATAGCTTCTTTCCTTGCCTCTATAAATATCATTCACCTCATGCAATTTAATGTTTTTTCCTTTAAAACAGAATATACTGAAGTGGTTTGAGGTGTTACATTTGCTAATACCACAGTTTCTGAAATGCCTCAGAATTTTCTCTTGTTCTATGCATGTGAAATACTGTTCTTTGTTCAGGTTTTCTACTGACCCTGAAATATTCTGATATTCTGTCTTAAAATGCTCTAATTCTAATTAGTTTTTAGACTATTTGTCCTGGCAGCTGGACTGAGTCAGATGCAGATTCCTTTCCCATCACAATACTTATTTGGTATCAGAGGTGTGTCATGGTTACAATGTCCTGCTCAAAATTTTTGGTGGTAATGAGCTGGGAATGCAACTGTTTAGGCTATTTAAAAGCATTTGAAGCTCTTGGTTATTTCCAAACACATTAGATGCAGGAGTGGAAATCTGGAAGATACTATACTTCTACAAATTTTGTGAAGACAAGTGCCTGGGAGAGAAGTGTGCCTGAAGAAAGGGCAGGGCCAGCTGTCACCTGGCCCATTAGCAGCCTGCCCAGCCGCCACCAGCTGAGGATGTGCTGGCCAGGGGGCAGAGGGCAACGCAGGCGTCGGGCATTGAAAGTGGGGAAAACAGGATACCAGAGTGGGCTTGCTATGTTACAGGAAGACGCTGAGTCTAACTGAATGTTGGATATTCGATATGCAGTGAGGTATTGGATTAGGCTGCCATTGTGAATAGAAAGAAAGGGGATGGAGAACCCTGCCCCAGGAATGTGCAGGGGGTCTCAGCACCCAGGTTGCTGGCGGGACAGTGGAATCCTGTCAGAGACCGGGCAGATGGCCCAAGGCACAGCCTTTTCTGCTGCCATGGTGGGTGGCTGGGTGGGTACGTAGGGGTAGGGTGCTGGGGAAGCCCACAGGACAAGTGGCTGCCTGGCTGGAAAGCCTGCTCCTTGGGAGAATCAGGGCTGAATAACCATGAAAACAAGTTGCAAGAGTGCGGAAAACCCTTGCAGCCCTCATCGGATGGGCTGGGCATGCCTTGGAACCCTCCAGGTATGAAAGGGCCCCAGATCTGTGTGCAGAGAGGGAAGCATGTGGTGGCCGTGTTCCTGTCAAAGGAGGTATTTGGGGTGGCATGGGCACATTCCCCACTTTCTGTGGAGCTGTGGTGTAAGGGGACTGTCGAAGTGGGCTGGTGTTGGAAACAGCTGCTGTTTTAAGGTGATCGATGGAACTTGGCTGAAAATAACTCTATTTTCAAGTTCAAGCACCTAAATTATCTAGATATTTGGAAACTTTATTTGAGAGAAACCTAGTCTGTTTAAGATATTCAAGTCCTTTTCTTCCCTTCAAATAATACTCTGTTCCTGTAATAAAAATTCAAACACTTTGATTATGACGCATTCTCCTGCTACAGTTTACCATGACAATAGGATTATCATGCATTTGCTTACATGTTTCTTCAAAAGCAGCCCTAAAAGTTTTCACTTTATCATGCCACTGGAAGGAGACCAGTGCTTCCCTTTTAAAAGCCCCAATGTGCATCCAGTCTCCGACATCCAGTATCACTTCCTAATGGTAGTAAGAAGATGAGGAGTATGTTTAGTCAAATTTCATCACTTTCCTTTCTGTAGTCCTGTCCTACATTGTCTCTGTTGTTTGCTATTATTATTAACTTATATTTGCTTCCAGAAATTTAGCTCTGTGCTGGAAATTGCTTACTGCAGTTATAGCTGTTGCCAAACAGTTGTGATACAACTCCTCTCATGAGCCCATTCAAAGTTTATCAAAATCAAGAGAGTGATGGCTTTACTATATTGACCTACTTAGTACAAAGCTGATTTCATATATTTAATGTGTAACTCTCCAGAGTTCAGAGAGGAAGCAGCATAACTTCCCTCCAGCAAGCCTTAGCTCAGGCCAGCTTTCCTGCAAGAAGGATTTACTTGTGATGGGTACCTGATGGGAACACAAAGTACATTTAACAGCTTCTTTTTTCAGTCAGAAAAGCATTTGCTTGGACCATAAGCCAAGACGCCTTAAACTAATGAATAATGAACTCCCTCACATTCAGCACATTCATTATAAATCCACAAGGTTTGTTTGGGGATTGAAGCAAGGATGTTTCTATCATCTGCTGGTCACAAGGCTCTATTCCTGCTGTCCGTAAGGAGATCAATGTTAGAAAAAAGATAATCAACAGCCTGACACATCAAGGGAAGAATGTTTTTGAAAAACCTTTTTGTCACACACACACAAATAGTTGTTCTGTGTTTCAGTACTTTTAGCCAGTCAGGTTAAATACATCTAGCATAATTCCACTTGAAACAGGATTTGATGTATAAACTTAAATTATAATATTTATGGAAAAATATTCCATGCTGATGTTTAACTTTTTTTATAATGGATTTTAATCAGTCAAACAGAAATCCATGCTGTGTTTTACATGTATAAAAATCAACCCAAGTCCTTCCATGTATTGCCAAAGTACTTTTCTATTTTTCAGACTGAATTCTTCCAGATGAGCTTTCTATTGGTTTCATCTATTTCTGTAGCTCTGGGAAACACAACTATTCTGTAATATGCAACTATTTAAGGAAAGAGTGGAGTTTTATGTTGGAGATTTGGCAAATCAAGATTTACTTTTGTTTGCTTTTAAATTTTAACCACTTTTCCATCAACTAATCAGTTGTGCAAATTCCCTTGGGATCTGAAAGCTAAATCTTTTTTGGCTCATATCTGACAGCCTGGAATAAAAATATTGCAATTGCAGCTTACTGTCATTTACACTTGATGAAACTAACACAAAATGAGTGTAAAATTGATTGGGAAAGTGTTCTGACAACAGTATATACAGACCAATAGTTTAGTTTCAAACAGGAAGAAGGTATCGACTGGGTTTTGCAAAGCTTGCCCTGGGTCAGTATATTTATTACTAACTCTGATAATGGAATGCAGAACACAATTTTAGGTCTGAAGATGATCCCAAGCAGTCAGATGTGGCAAAGATGCTGAAGGACTAGGATTCAAACCAATATGGATATGGGAAAAGGATCTGAAAATAACAGAAGCAATTAAATAACAGTCCATGAAAGATGGTGCATTGGAATAATCACCTTCAAAACTGGAGGCACTATAGTTTAGGTAACAGTTTTGAAAAAAAATAATTTGGCATTGATATCATATGAAAAACTGAAGATGAATAAACATTGTTTTAAAATAGCAGGCACCAGCCCAGGTGCTGGAACAGGATAGGTAGGTAAGATGAGGAAAATAATAGTGCTGCTCCATGCTCTATTAACAATACATTTTCTATGTCCCTGTATCTCATTTTCAGTATCGTACTTGAAAGAAAAAGAAAATGACCAAAGGATGAAGCACAATCTGGAGCAGGGGAGAGCAACGGTACAAAAAGTCACATAAGGACAGGGATATTTCCAGCCTGAGATAGCAAAGACTGACATGAGATACTGTAAAAAATACCTTCCTTGCATAAAGGAAGTGAATATTCTGTTCTCCATATTTAGCAGGGCTCAAATGCAAACAATGTGCCTCAGCTGTAGCAAGGGAGAGTTAAATTAAGCATCTGGGAAAATATTTAAAATTAAGATGCTCTGCAATAGGTTGCCTGGGACAACTGTGAAATGTCTAACACTGGAAATTCATTAGAAGCATGAGAAAGTTCTCCATTTTCTTATCATCATGGGCTGTGGTTTGTGGATTCTAATTCTTGCTATTGCACAGACTTATTACATGGTGCCAAACAAGGACCAAATCTTCTGCAAATAGGGTGAAACATTTCTGTAGTTTCAGTTGTTCATGCACAGGGCCTTAAAGCCATAGGGATCCAAAGAAGGTAAAAAAGCAAAGAGCAGGGATAGAGTTTTGAATAAGGAAGTTAAAATCCTGGCAGATTAAAGAGATCTTGTTTTTAGAGATGCTAAAATATCACAACACTTGCAGTTTACCCTTTGGATCTATGCTGCAATCTGAGGAGGTGTAAGATCTGTTTGACACCTCAGCTGATGGGGCATTCAGAACTCTCTGTGTGCCTCACTTGCTTTTCTACCTGACTTGCTTTATGTGGTATATATACCATGGTATATTTGGCAAACTAAGAAAAAGATAAATGGAAAGAAAAAAAAGAGGGAGAAGGGTCTTGCAGGTGTGGACTGAGAGCAGAAAGCTGAGGGAAAGAACGAATATAGAGCAAAATCTACCTCTGCAAAACTGCAGGAAGTTTAATGGAAAATGTGTTAATTGTCAGAGTGTCTTCAGCTGAGGAAATGAATGACTACCAAATAATTCTTAGAGATAACACTCTGGATACTTTCAGTTTTAAACTGGTCTTCTTTAGAAGTAGATTATTATTTTGTAGACCAAAAAATGGTTCCTGGGCAATAATTTAGTGCAGAACACAGCACTGCATGAGTAGAATTAGCATTTGCACAGTTGGTGGCAAAAGCAAAGCAAAAGGCTAGTCACATTTCATTGGATTATTTTGTAAAGTGAAATTAATTCTTATGAAAAATGCCAGATAAAGAATCCAGAAGCAAAGTCTCCATTGATTTCAGTAGAGCAGAATCCATTCTGGAGCAAGAACCCAGCCAAATCCAATGTGTAGAGCCAAAGTGCCATGGGTTGCTTGCCAAGAGTAATACCCCTCTCTAGGAGCCTAGGGCAGACAGACTGACTGACCTTTTCATTCCCTGCCATCTCAAATAACACTACCTAGGGACCAAAATACCCATCTGCTATGTATGAGGCTGAGAAAAGCAGCTGTCTGGATGCTATTTACAGGGAAATGTGTTCAGCTTAGAGCTAAGTATTAGCCCAAATGCAGTAGTTCAGAGGAAGGGCTGTCACTTTCTCTTGGTAGGGGTGTTGTTCATTATTTCATGCAAGAGGGGCACTGTCAGTGCACTGTGAACAGAGTGAAGAAGCATCACCCAGCAAATTACAGATACATTTCACTGAGATGGGCAGGAACTAGCTAGGCCTGCTTTGGAAAAGGGTGACTGGACGGCATCCAGAACCATCTTCCATAGTAAATTATTCTGTGACTCTCTGAACTGGTGGTTCTGGACAGCATTCTCTCTCTCTACTTCTGGCCCTGGGCACTAAATGCAGGCCACAGGACACCCAGAGGTTAATGGCCAGCACTTGCTGCTACTGCAGCACTAAGGACTCTCCTGGACACTACTCAAGAGTCTCCCTCACCACTGCAAAGATGAGAACGATGGTGATTCCAGCCTTTTGAACACTAATAAACTTATCACAGCACCCAGGACTCAGACCATCAGCACATTGCTACATTTAAAGAGATGAACAATTACAACTTTAAAGTTCTTTCATTTGAACTGTGACTACTCACTAATAAAACCAAACCTCTTTGATGAGCTGGAGAAATTAAACCCTGACGTAAACTTCCAATTAGGATAAAGAGGAGGATTTCAGCAGCTCCAAGCAGTACATGTAAAGTTTATTTATTTTAATTTTTCCTCATGTGCATCTCTGTCTTCTAAAGGTATCAAAAATAAGGTTAAGTGTGGAATTCCGGTTTGTTCGGTTGTGGACGGTCGGGACAGACAGTGACGGAGATCTCTATATTTGGGTTTTAGATCATGAGGTTTATTGCAGAAGGCGGGGAAAGAAAGACTTGCCAGCAGCTGCCGGACACAGCTCCAAGCAGGTCAGAGAAGTCTGAGAGCAGGCAAGAGAGAGATGAAAAGTGGAGAAGTGAGGAAGAAGAGAGTGTAGAGTGGAGAGTGTAGAATCTAGAATGAGCGTCGTGCCCGTTTACAATACAATAAATCATCTTCTGTGTTGAATATTCTGTTTTCCATTGACCAATCTAGAATAAGCTACAAATCTTACAACATTTGCCTACAGCCTATAAGAATCATTGCATCAGCCTATGGCGTTACACTTTAAACTCTAAAAGTTGCTTTTTGGACCCTCTGATGGGTTTGCAGGGTCTTCTCTGACCCTTGGACCTGCTTGCAAGCTGAAGGCATTGTTCCATCAAGTGGGGATTACCTCCAGCTGGCTATACCATTGTCTTCCAGTTGTTCAGTAACTGAGGTTGGGTAACTCAAAGCTTGTCTTCATTTCAATCTCACTTACAGTTTTTGCCAGGTAATCATATCTATACGGTTTTCCTATCCCATCTTCCCCAACAGTTAAGTTTCCTCAGATAAGACAAACAGAAAACACTGACAGTGTTCTATGGCTTTAAAAGGGGGAATAGCTTTGAAAAGCATTTCAAAAGATAACGTTTGAAAATTAAGCCATCTTGCCTCTCTGGGAGCTTCTGCATGTGCCTAACAGGAAATCCATTTGAGTCCAGAAACTGCACCCTTGCTTGGAAAGAGTTGATTCTGCCTTTCATCAAACTTCCTGTTTATAAAAAGCTAGGCAACCTGTGGAAAACAGTATTTCACTTAAAACATATCTCACTATTGTGCCTATCAAAATCTTCACAAATTCATAGTTATTATATTATCACAAATAATTTCAAATAATGAAAACTGAAGGCACATATTAGAGTGAAACAGTAGAAAAACAAAATATAACATAGTGTATCTATTCCACAAGGTTATTCTTAGACTTACTAATGCTCTTAAAAGTTTGCAGTGATGTGGTTTTTGTCTGGTTTGACATGAAACAGCTCTATAAACACAGACCATATCAAAAAGCTTCTGACTACTTGGATCTGAAGTGTTGTTCTTTGTGTTCACAGTTTCTCTTAAATCTAATAAAAAAATAAGACTGTGTTGATCCACCTTGATGAGCAATGGCTTTAATTTTCCTAGTGAAATGTGACCTTTTAAGCAATAAGCAGAGTATTGTGTAGATATTGTTGCCAATAGATGTTTGGAAAATAAGGAGTAGGGAAGGGACTGTATTCTTATTTCCTGGATTAAGCAAAAAACTACTACGAACATTCTCAGCTACATTGTAGTTGTGTATTTGGCAGTATTTTCTGCCCAGGGGCAAGAAAACACTCGGTGATCCTCCACATCTTGTACATGAAATTGGACAAAATAACTTTACTACTTCTTGAAGCATCTAAGAAATTACTGTATTAGCCCAGTGTTGGTAACCTAAATCAAAACAACAAAAGATGCCAAATGTACTGCTTGGAAATGCTGACCCTTCTCTCAGCTAAGGCCCACTGAGCTTCTGTTCCCAGCGTGGGGCCATTGACGGGTCACACAAACAGTTCCACTTCCACAGCTGTTGGAGAGGAGTCATCCAAATAACTTAATACCCTCCATCTCCTGAGAAACTTTATTCAAATGTAATGTTAATCAAGAAGCTCTTTTCCCAACCTGACCTCTTTCTCATGATTTATTCAGTCATAGAATTGGAGTTGGTTTGTTTTTCATGCTTAGCCCAACCTTCTCTTTGTTCTTCAATTTGTAAATGTGTCAAATATCATTAAAACTGACAGATGCCAAGACTAAATCAAACAAAATGTAAACATTGTTTGTGTTATTAGGTTGATGCAAAGCTTTCACCATAAAAGGCTTTTAGATAAATGAATTTAGCTATTAGAGTGCTGCAACACTGAAACTTTGCCCCAACTGTTCGAACTTTTCAGGGACACTGTCAGGTCAGCTTAGATTCAAAACCTAACACACGGCTGGGGTTCTGAAATTGCCTAAGGGAATTAGGTACCTGACTTCTACTGAAAGTCAGCGTGTGGTGGGAAGTTAATTGACTTCCAGCAGGAATTAAATGCCTTTGAAGAGTCTGTTCATACCCTTGCGAAAAGAGGCCCATGTCCTTCATGGAGATAAATGTAACTGCTTTGACACATACATATCAGCAAAGCATCTGATGCACACATTTTAAAAAACCTAAACTAGCAAGAAAACCCTATCTCTACTTTATTTGATTGTATTTTGGTTAGCATGAGATATTTCCTTTCAATGTGAAATAATAATGCTGTTCAATAATGATATTATTAAGTTGTGGCATAACTATAAGGCTAAATTTCAGCTGATTACTCAATTAAGGACTTTCATTTTCAGCCTGCCAGGCTGCAACCTGCAGTTTGACCCACTGATTTTAGTAGTACTCCTGACCTTTTAAAGTGCAGATTCAGAATCTCAGTGCATCCGAAGTTTCCCCCCAAGCATTTTTGCCTTAAAACCCCCACTCCCATATCGCAATAGCCACCATGATCACTCATGGCAGGCAACAGAGAAACTCAGTACTTTTGAAAACAGGTTTCTGTCTTTTTGACCGAGATTTCAACTTTAAGCAATATGGCATTAAAATTTACACAGCTTTGAAAGTAGGTCTCTGACTATCTCCTTTAATTCCTCATTGCTACTCTAAGAACTAATGCAAGAAATGTGATGTTAGCTGTATTTTTATTGTAACTTACTTTTCACACAGAATGGGCACTTGTCATTCCTGTGTTAAATTCTGCTCTTTTTTTGGTACGTGTTAGTTTGTACCTCCACTTGTTTTACAAATTTAATAACTTGATGCTATCTTATGAACAGAACTTTTGGGGATTTCTCTCTTCAATGCCTTTAGAAAAAACAACTCTAGTAGTATCATGGGACTGTAGTCAGAAATTTCTCTCTCTGATCTTAAAGGTCTCATATACCCACAGATATTCTCTAAGAATTGTACTAGTCTCCTTGGCAAAGCTGCCTCATTCAATGTTGAGTGTAGCTGCCATAATGGGAACTCAGTGACAAAGTCAGAGGTCTCTCATGGTCCAAGATGGCACAGGGATAGAATATGCCGGTGCTTCATCTCCAGCAACTGACATCTGAATAGAGATGATTAGAGCAGCTATTCCCTCATTATATTCAGTGGACATGAAATCCAATCACAAAACCAGTGAAGAGACCTTGCACCTGGCAGGCTTGGGTCATGAGGACAGCAGTGCTTGAGCGAGCAGAAGGTCAGGGCTGATCAATGAAAATAGAGCTAGTGTGCACCAAAGATCCCTCACAGCCTTGTCAAGTCTCTTTGATAAAGACTATTTATTAGTCCCTTGCTTTCATAACTGTAGATGTTTTCATACCTATTGAAAATAGCTAACAAAGATTCCTCTGTGGTGATGAGAAACCAAGGCTTGCTACCAGAAAGAATGGAACAGAGCAACACAACAGTCTCATGCCTTGAAACCATCTGAAGACCCTCTTAATGACTGCTGAAGCAATGGGTTAAGTCCTACACTGGACATACTTCTGCTAGTTGGCAGAGGACTATGCTGGTAACAACGAGATCTTTGAGTATTATAATTTAATCTAAAATAACTCAGTGGCAATTT
>VYZT01057565.1:83756-126345 GCA_013400735.1 Pomatostomus ruficeps | reverse complement strand
TATATATATTATATTATATTATAGTGGCCCTAGAAGAACCTTTCTTGCTCAAAAATACATAAAGGGCAAAAGTTTACATATTCACGGTAAAAATATCCTTCCTTATGCAACCCTGGGTTATATAGATTTAGAACTAATTTAGGTATTAAGTTCATGAGAATAAATCATAGTTGTGTAACCACTTTATATAGGTGACAAATTCTGTTCATGGTAAGGCATTGTACAACTTGACTCCTGTAGGTTCGAAACAGTTAAAGATCGTGACAAATTATGTGTAGTGAAATACTCTGACCCCATTCAGTACCTATTTTCTCATTCAGTCTGAAATATATCCCTTTATTGCTTTGTGAATTAATAATATGATGTTGGACAACTACAGATGACTTCTTGTTAATTAGAATTTCAGATGCGTGCTATGATGCATCAGAACTTCCTCTATTTTCTGCTAATAGGACACACCGAGTGAATAGCAAAATGTTTTTCAAGAGCAGGGAAGGAAAATGATCTCCTGATCTAAATAAGATGTTGCCCTGAGGAAAGGCACCTAAATTCTCAGTGCCTGGTTTTCGGGAAAATCTTTCAAATTTGTGGCACTTCTCGAATTTGGAATTTTGAGCAAGTGTTGAACTAAAGACCTGTGATGGGAAAAATCATCTGGTCTCTGTGGTGATAGGGAGAACATACTGACTATATGGCTTACATAAATTTGTAGTCTTTCCTAATTGGCTGTTTTATTTAATCAGGCCAGATCTTCAAGTGCTAAAAAATAAATATAACTTTGCCATTAACTATGGGGCAGCTGAAGCTCCACAAATTTTATTTTTATCTGATAAATATCAGAGAAGGTAAGAATACACTTTGAATGCATTTCTGAGAGAAAGACGGCTCAAGGGGACCAACCACACTGCTCTGGGTGTCTCATCCTAAATTAAATGAATTTCAGTATTTAGCTGGCTCACCTATAGCCTTGAAAACCTACCCTAATATTGGTGGTGTATTTCAGGTTTCACTGTGCAACAAATAATTTTGAAACGAAAACTGAGAATTGAATTTTTTGATATTTTGTCTCCTTTTTTCGTTTTTAGTTTCAACCTTGGCTTTACTGCATAGTCTCATAAGAGTCTATTCCAATTAAGTTTTCAGAAAGAGGGGGAAAAAAAATAAAAAGATAATCCTGGTGCAAGTTGTTTTTCAAGATTGTCTCCCAAAATGTGAAGTAAAGGCCAAATTTACTGTCAATGGAAATGAAGTTTGTTCTGTTGAGGCAAACAGCTGAGCTCATGTCTGCCCACTGAGCATCAGAACCAGCTGAAGCTGAATTATGAATTTGATGAGTTTTTGCTTTCTTATATAAGAGTGCCCTTACAGCAAGTTGACTAAGTTGGCTCTAATATCAAACAGAGTCATGTTCAAAAGCTGCACGAGGGAAGGTGATAGAATTATTCTGTGTTATTTTGTCCTGTGCTGATGGAGGTAGTGCTGGTATCCACCAACTCGAGCCTCACTCCGTGGTGTCACTTTTGTCTCTGTGTGCAACTGGAAGGTCACCTGTGCTGCCTCCCACTCCCTTGGGTGACATCCATGGCACTACATGGCTTCTATCAGTTGGAAATCATGATAATTTTATAGCAACTGGACTGTCTGTTCCTTTCCCAAGTGAAAAATTCTATATGAGAGGGCTTCCAAAACACAAATGTATTTATTGTTGGCTATCAACAGGAAATGACACTTTGCATTTTTATCTGAGACACAATTGGAAATGCCTTGCTCTGTACTAGAAAGGAAATTCATGGAAACAGCACAGAAGTTACTTTCCTAAATACGGTTTGCACAGTTTTATAAGGCTGGTGGTAATTTAATAAGAATAATCTCTTAACTTTTATTCTGTCACAGGCATACCTGGATGTTTAACAAGTTCCTCCTTTTGCTGTTGGATGTACAAACACCGGACAAAATAACACAGCAGGGAGTTTGAAGTTGAATCTGAAGGAAGCCAGGACCAACTGTACCTCTCACTGAGCATGTAATGCAAGGAAGCATCACTCGCTGGAGTTTACTTTGCCTTTTTGCTAAACCCTTTAGGGAAAGGAGGAATGTCCAGAAAATAGAATTTTGAAGAACAGGGTTGAAGAAATGTGATAGATATATTGTACCTGTGATCACTGATTGGTCACAGGTACCTTCCAATACCTACAGGGCTACAAAAGAGCTGGAGAGGGACTTTGGATGAGTGCCTGGAGTGACAGGACAAGGGGGAATGGCTTCACGCTGAAGCGCTTTGGTGACATTTCAGGGCATGAGATAGGACAGCATGGTGCAAAGTGTAATTGTGACTCTCTCTCTGGCAACACGCAGAGAGGAAAGTGTTAAAATTCAATGCTTTGAGGATCTTATGTTACTAAATACTTGTACAAATTTCTCATGAATTTTCTCATGAAATTTCTTTTGCTAGACTTTGTTTAGATAATTCCACTTTCATTCCATTCCCAATGCCAGCCAGGTTCCAAAACCACCAAGACAAAACCATGGGCTTCAGGCTGGACATGCGCCAGAAAAAGGGCCAAGAGTCCCTCAGATTTAAGTTCTTCTGTAAAACTCCAGCTGTTGGGTCTCAGCTGGACAGGTGTTGACCCTATGCACATTGTGGAAGTTGGATGCTCTCACCCCTTGCTACGGCAAACCCCAAGTGTGTGAGAACTGAAGTCTCAAGTGTGTGATGCTTTAAAACAGCCTGAGGCTGATGAGAAAATTAGCTTTGGCGTTCTGAATTCATGCTGAAAAGTGCAAGGGAAAATGGGATGATTATTATTAATAATCAGTAGCAGAAGTCAAATGTCTGAAGGACTATTTGAACTGTAACGATACTCTCTTAAAAGTTTGAAATGAACTCTTCATAAAAGTTTAAAACTCGGGGTATTAGTTCATGTGCATTTCTTTAATGTCTGATTGGGAGAAAGTGTGGAACAGATGTTTCTCCCTGTGTTCAGAGATAGCTAACTTTTGTCTCTTTCTTTAAAATGTAAAATATTCATCACAGTTTGGAAAACATTCACAAACGATTACTTCATACTGTGAGCTGGAGCTGCCTTCCAGAGGGATACGTTATAGTCTGGGCAGATGCAACTGCCTGCAACTACTATTTCCTTTTTCAAAAAAGTTTTGCCATCTTGATAAACTTTCATTAACAACTCAGCATAGCTTGGGACACATTATTTATAAGCCAGGAATTTCTCCTTTAAGGATCTATAGAGGCAGATACTGAAATAATGTCAAAGTGGCAATTTTCCTTTGGAGACGATGAAAGTGCATTTGCTTACGATTATTCCCTATTTCATTCCAGCAACATTCCAACTATAATTTTAATTCTTCTGTAAAGAAAATATTTTGACAGCATAGAAAGGCATCACCGATGTTTGAAACTTGCCTTTTCTTCCCTTTTCCTCTCGCACTGTTGTTTTTCAAGACGAGGCGTCTTTATTTTTTTTCAATATTGGTTAAAAAGTCCCTTTCTCAAGTGAGAGATGAGCAAAATCAGCCCAGAGGCAGGAAATCGGCGCAGCCCTCTCCCAGGTGGGAATAGACACTCCCTTGTATTCCTTTCCTTTGCCACCATTTTGTTCCAGCCCTGCAAAGCAGCAAATGGTGGTTATTGTTTCTTTGCAGGGTATGGTTTTGTACTGGATCCATGTGCAAAGTGTAAACATGTCATCAGTCCTCATTTGCTATATCCAAAAACATTCCCCATGTCCATATTTGATTTTCAAGTGCATCTGTGCACTGATTGAAACCCTCCCAACATGCTGCTACGCAAATGCAAACCCACACATTGCTGATTTGGAATCAAATGCTCTTATGCTTCCACACTTCCATTTCAAAGTTTGCCTCAGAGTTGCAGTATGTGCCCTTTTAACACATTTTTTTCCCCCTCTCACAAAGAGATCCCTGTGTTCATCGCAGGAGCCCGGTGCAGTCTTTTCCATTTTGTTCTTATTTATTCCTTGGAGCCTGCTTTTATTTTCACAGCTTATTTATCCTTTGTTTACAGCCCACATGTTCCTTTAACCAACAAAACCAATATTTAAACAAAGGAAGTAAAATGCTGAGTTATAATATAGGAATTTGCTATAGATAGAAAGTTGGATTGCAAATAGCAATGCATTTTGCCATTAATGTGCTGCTTCAAAAAGGAGAGAGGAAAAAGCTTATTGAGTTGCAAATTTTCTGAAAAAAGATGAATCTCTTATAAAGTATGATGAAACATTTTCCTTTTAACACCCATCAAACTCCTAGTCCCGAAAAAACAAAAGGGGGGGGAAAGAGGAAAGTGCCAAAATGTGAGTGCAAACTTGTAATTTTAAAGCAAGTTGTGTTGCACCTAATTATTTTTTTCCATCCCTCCCGACATACGGGAGTTACCTTAACTGCAAAGCTCTGTAGTACCCTTTGCCTGTCATTTTTAATCAGGTTGTTTTAGGTAATTTTTGTTATGCCCCTCATTACTGAATTGTTTATCAATAGGTGCACCAAGTGTCACTAGCTTTTCTCATCAAGCCAGGTCTGACAAAGAGCTGCAGTGCATGGGAAAGAGGCAGCTAGGTGAAACTAATGCCATAGATGTTTGATTCATTAGGAGCTTATTGTTAACGGGGATGTCTGATTGTAAAGGCTCAGTCAAGCAAAAGAGTGCAGAGTAATCAGTCGGATTTATAGTTTGCAGGGCTCAAAAAAAAAAAAAAAGAAAAAAAAAAGAGAAAAAAAAAATCAACATAAACCTTTGGATATAGCAGAAACAGAAAAATCCCCTTTGGGCAGCCCTAACCTGAGACCAGCCAAATAAGGTCATGCTACATGAAGGTTGCCTGTTAGGTGATGGGAGATATAGGAGGATTACAGCCATATGGCATGGCCTATCATACCTTCTGACTTAAGATAACAAAGCCAAGCTTTGTGCTTAGCTGTTTTTGACTGACATCATCAATTTTATTTTATGTTGGTCACCTCCGGTAACAGGAAAAAATGGCCTAGGGTTGATAACACATGCCTGTTTTTTTAGTATTAAGATGCCTTACAGCCAGTTTTGTGCTGTAAAAAATTTCAAAGAATTAGGAGCTTGTTCTTCTATCAACCATCCTCCAGCAACTGTCAGCTCCCCCCTCCCTTGTTTTCGGTTTGTACCTTGCAAATGAGAGACAGCCTTATTCAGAACCAGATGTAAGGCTCCTAGAGAATGAGCGTAAGCTGTTGTACTTTAAGCCTAATGGGAAGTTTTATATGCAAGGGCCTTGAACTGATTAGTATAATTCCCTCTTTAATACAGCTGTCCCTCCAGATTAAGGTAAACCAAATGTTGCAATCAGAGATTAGTGTACCTTGCCAGTTATTAACATCCCCGGTTGCTCGCCGAGCACGTCAGACACTAATGCTGTGTATTTATTTGCCACTTCCACGCTGTAACTTGAACTTCTGCACCTGTCCAAGCATTCCAGGGAAGAGAGGGGTATTATTGGGGAAGCAAAAGTTTTATACCTGTTCCACCTGTTTGGTTTTGTCACCGCCTGAGATTTTCTTTTTTTCCTGCCAAGATTGCCAGGTGGTTTAATCCGTTCCTCTGCTGGGTTTATGAAGAAAGACTTTGTCTGCTGAATTGCATTTGTTGCCCTCATCTGCTTTCCCTTATCGAATGTGTGCTGCTCACCTAAACTGCCTATTTATTTATTTATTTATTTATTTATTTGGCCTCCCCCTTGCTTTTTTAGCAGAGGCTCTCTGGCTGCCCTTTGTGTGCCGGGGATGCGGCTCCGGGCGGGGAGAGGCAGCACCCGCTCCCGCTGTGCTCGCATCAGCCCGCGGTGCCTCTCGCCCAAGGTGGGTCACGCAGTTGTCTTCTTGCATTTGGCAGGATATCCTGTCCACCAGCAACACAGATGTCAAGGGGGACAATGTCCGGGTTATCGAGGCAAGATCTTTGCCTCCCCCCCTACCTGATCAGATTTTCGAGATAAATGTACACCGTAAACAGACTTAAAAAGCTTAGTGGGGTTGAGAGTGTCTTGTGCAGCACGGAGGAAATCGATAAAGTTAGGCCACGCTAAATAACTGCTCCTCAAATGCATTTAATTACTTTGGGAGACTGTTAATTTACCTATAAACATGAGAATCCTGGACAGGAAAAAAAGAGCTACACAACATACAGAGGAAGATGCTGCTTAAATGGGATTTATTGCTTTTACACAAACATCCCTATAGTTTAAAAATTCATAGCAGAAAGAGTTGCCTTTTCTAAAGCAAAATTTGAGAAACTCCCCCCAACAAAATGCCCCTGCTTTCAAATACCTGCCCCCAGACCCTCTTAAGCACTGTGCTCTTCACAGGGAATGCAGGGCTGAATATCAGCTGTAGTGTCTGGAATATTGTTGTTTCCTGGTGAAGACCCTGCTAAGACACTTTTTTTTTTTAATTGAATATATTCCTCATTAAATAGATAATTGACATGAGGTCAGAAAAGGCTGTTTTAGCACAGTCCCCCTAATACCAAAGTTTACCGCCGGCTGCACACTGCCTGCGCGTTATGGCTTAATTGCAGATTTTTTGAAAAGACAAAAATATGTTCATATCTGAGGAATTATGTCTTGCAGCCTACTAAATATGCTAATGCAGTACTAAGCAGGGATAAAGTTCTTGCCATACCACCCAACAGTTGCGTGGGACACGCTGCCAAGTTATTGTTAATTGTAAAGCGCATGCAGGCTTTGCAATCCATCTTAATTGTCATACTTACTCCAGGTTTGGTGATAAGGCTAGATGGGCTGTTTTAAAGTGACAATGTTGACAAGGGGAAAGGGTGTGGGCCCAGGCTTGCGGTTCTGGAGGGGTTACGCGCTCTGACCTGCCGTAGGTTGATATGGACAGTCTGCAAGGGGATTTTAGTTGTCATGGGGTCCCCAGGCAGTTGAATAGAGTGACTGTCTGTCCTGCTTTTTCCTGTTAGGATCCTGACACGTGGAGCATTGATGAACTCAGCATAACGTTGAATAGGAGCTTTTTGGCAGCTGAGACACAAGGGCTAAGCTGCAGGTCAGAGATAACACTAGTGCAGATCTCCTCATGCACACAGTTAGTAGCATGCTTTCTTCCCTCCTGAGTGCAGGAAATAGCTCATGTTAAATACGTTCACTTTTCAGTTTTCCTTTCTTCTAAAGCGCAGCTTGACAGATTGGGCTTTTCAGCTTCCCCCCCCTCCTTATTTTTATTTTTTTTTTTCCACCACCTCTGCTTTCTACCTCAGAAATACTCTTCAGGAAGCAGGAGTTAATCTTGGTGAGGAAACGATAAGGTGATACTTGATTTTTCAGGGGAAAGCAGAAGGATATGACTGCCCGGTAACTGCACAGAAATTTGCAGGGACGCCTTTTTTTAGGGCTTCCCTTTGCTTTTTCCTTTCTCCTCCTTAGAGCAGAGGACGGGCAGGTCTGGCTGGAGGTAGGCAAGGGGTTTAAATAGCATCGGGGGCAGGAAGGAAGTGCTGGGAAGGTACATCGATAAAAGCCGCTTCCCCGCGCTCCTCTATCAGCTCCCTGGATCAGGTGAATCGGGTCGTTCCTTTCCCAACTTTGATGCATCCTGGCTGGCACAGAAATGTGTCTTTGAAGTCGTTTTATATTCGGCCAAGTTTTTTTACGTGGTTCCCAAAGAAAGAGGGCGAGCATTGTCTCCGTTAAATGATGTCAGGCCGGCATCCTGTGTACCGAGACAATGTTGAAGCCTCTATCTGCTCTTGGCATTGCTCTTGAGGCTGCCTGGGCTGTTTGAAGTGTTTGTGTCAGCAGGGCCTGAACCTGATGGAGATTTGGGGAGGGAGATCACTCTTAAACTGCCCTTTGCCTGTGTTGGGTGGTAGCCGGCCTGAGATCACCCAACTCATCTTGCTGGGCATGAGCTTGATGCTGCCTGGAGGCAGAATGCTCCCCAAAGCGAGTGGAACTGTGCACGTTGGCGTTGGGCTTTGAGGTGGAGCGGGACCTCTCCGTGGGAAGAGCCTCGCTGGAGATGGGGGGCTCTCCTCCCAGTAAGGTGGTGCTCAGCAGGAGCAGGGCAGAGCCAGGATGAGCCCCTATTGTGCAGGCCTGTCCGCATTAGCGGATTCCTGTGCCTGTGTTTAGACTTTCCACGACTTAATTGGGCCTCTGCAGCGAACCGTTTGCAGCCAAGGGGCCAAGGCTATTGTTTGTTCCTGTGGCTATCACCGAGAGCCACGCAGACAGGGAGAAGTATAGACATAAATACCGCCTTTGTTGCACTCTGGATGCTCCTTTTGCTATCTTGAACGATTTCATGCTCGCTCTTGGGTGACTTCGACAGCTTTTCCGGTAGATGCACTTTTTTCGCTTTCTTGGAGAGGTGGGAAGTGGCTGGAAAAAGGATGGCAGAACCCATTTGCATTAAATGGCCCTGCAGGATATTGTTGTCCCCTGTTTTCCTCTTTCTGTGCAAGCAGAGGGTCTGTGGCTACAGCCAGCACCACTCGGAGCTTGGGGAACACTTCCCAGCTGCCGCCGTGGAGTTGCACATTTTTCCTGGGAAAGTCATGCTGGGAGCTCTGCACATTTTCTTTGCTAAGCCGTGAATTCGTTATGAAATTTATAGGATGAGATCTATGACTCTGCTAATACTTCCACACAGCAGTTTGGCCTTTTCATTCCAGCGAGGGTTGGACAGGAGCTAAGAAGATCTGGCTTTTGTTTTCAACTCTTCTACAACTTCCTGTATGACCTTGGGCAAGTTGCTTAATCAAGCTGTCTCCAGCTTTCCTTTGTAGTAATGTTGCTTGCAAATGTCAGAAGAGTTGTGAATATGCAAGGCTGATTTGGTAGGTGACATTCAGGTACTAATTTGACACCTTGCAGAAGAAAGCAGCCCTGTAAAATAAGAAAACTGAAGTCTCAGGATCTCACCTTGGCTTCAAACGCAGGATTCAATGAAATACCAACAGCAGCAGGATGCTGGCTGGTCTGAATCAGGGTTAGTTGTTCATAGTGCCAAAGCTGGGCATGAATTTTGCTCTCAAATGGAATGGAATAAATTATGGAAAGTTATCTAATTGAAGGTCAGAGAGCATGTGTAGCAACAACATATGAAAAATATGAAGATAGGACCTGAAGATGAGGACAGAGATATCAGGGATACAGGCATGACATAGTAGGATTAGGCTGAATGTTGGGGTTGTTCAGCCTGGAGGAGGATCTGAGGAGACCTCAGAGACCTTTCAAGGCCTAAAGGGCCTCCAAGAGAGCTGGAGAGGGACTTTGGACAAAGGATGGAGGGACAGGACAACAGGGAATGGCTCCAAACTGACAGAGAGCAGGGTTAGATTAGAGACTAGGAAGAAATTCTTCCCTGTGAGGGTGGTGAGGCCCTGGCCCAGGTTGCCCAGAGAAACTGTGGCTGTGCCATCCCTGGAAGTGTCCAAGGCCAAGCTGGATGGGGCTTGGAGCACCCAGGGACCGTGGAAGCTGTCCCTGCCCATGGGAAGGGGTTAGGAGTGAGATGGTCTTTAAGGTCTCTTCCAACTCAAGTCACTCTATGATCCCATGAATTTCCTTGTAGGACCAGACCTCTTGCTGGCCCTGCATGCAGGGGAGGTGGAAGGAAGCCCATGCTCTGCACTCCCAGAAAAAGGGAGCTTGTCCTTGGGGTGCAGCCCGTACAGTTCAGTGCTAAACTGTAATACAGTGACAGGAGCAGACGACTCTGGGTTTGGTGGGGGGCAAGGGATTTTCTTAGAAGTGCTGGAATGTGCACACACAGAAACTAAAACGTGTGTGAACTGCAGAAAGCTCACGCTGCCTTCATTAAAGCCGTGGACATCTGAGTGCTTGAAGATCTGATAGGACTTGTTTTTTTAAAGTGGTAAAAGTATGTTATTAAAGACTAGCGTATCTAGGAGCTTGATCACAGCCTGGTTTATAGGGAGTGGTAATATCTTTATTAAGCCAACTGATATAGTTGGAGGGGGAAAAAACAGACAAGGCCTCTACAGGGCTCTTTACTGTAATTAAAATAGGCTGCTTATATCTAGTTAAATAATATGTAAACTCTTAAGGCCAAATGCTGCAGCTAGTTACTATTAGTGAGAAACTGTAAACTACAAAATCCCAAACCAGGAAGTCCCATGGAGATAAAAAAATATCTAAAGAGCAGTCAGAAATGTGCCCTATATTATTGATGCTCCAAGCGGTATTAAGTTGTGAAGGGCTGGAATGTAAACAGAGTTACAGATGTCTGATGCCGTAGGTTGCATTAGGGAAGCAGGAAATACACTCCTTCGCTTGGGATGTTTGGAAAAAAACACCTTCTGCTTGGCTTTATCTGAAACAGTTAAAGGTTTGTTTAACCTACAAAATAATTCGGAGGAGAATACGCCAGGCAAAGTTGTTTCTTCTATTTATAGTGGCAAAAAAAGAGGAGCTGTGCAAACCAACAGAACATGGTCCCAGTTCAGAGAGAGCTGCATTTTAGAAATGACCTAATGAGAGAGGGTCACAGTAAGGGTAGGTTGTGTCACAATGGAAAAAACTGCAGCTGTACACACATGTGGCTACTCGGGGTAGGCAGCCTGGTCCTAGAGAGACAATTATTGTATGTATCTTTGTAATGTAAAGCTAATGAGTATTTTCCTCCCTCGGGGTGAAGTGCAAAGGATCGGTTTTGTTTCTTAGAAGAGGGTGGGAGAACAGTCTCTATAAACGGCTCTGGTAATCCTGATACTTTATTTCCCAACATCGAAAGCCTACAGCCTTATCTTATCTCCCTATGGTTGTTGTTACCCCTGCCAAACTCTGCTGATGGGCTGCTAACATCATTGCATTTGCTCCTGATTTGCATAGGTGAAGCACAGAGCAGACGTTGCCTGTTGTATGTCCTGGTGCAGGCTCCGCTCCTCCTGAATCTACCCGGGAAACAGCAACCTGTTGCTTTGAAAGAGTGGATTTTTTTCATTGAAGAAGCCTTAAAAAGCTCAGAAGCCACCTTCGTGGGTCCAGGGGGAGGGAAGTGAATTGTGGTGGTGCAGGAGTTGAGCTGTGCAGGGACAGGGACTCCCAGGAGTGCAGTAGTGGCTGATTTGTTCCTCAAAGGCAGAGTTACCTTCGTGAAGGCTGGAGAGGAGACATTTATGAGGACATGAAGTGACAGGACAAGGGGAATGGCCTTAAAATGACAGAGGGCGGGTTTAGATGGGATATTAGGAAGAAATTTTTGTCTGTGAGAGAGGTGAGGCCCTGGCACAGGGTGCCCAGAGAAGTTGTGGCTGCCCCTGGATCCCTGGAAGTGTCTCAGGCCAGGCTGGACAGGGCTGGGAGGACCCTGGGATAGTGGGAGGTGTCCCTGCCCATGGCACGGGATGGAATGGGATGGGCTTTAAGGTCCCTTCCAACCCAAACCATTCTGTGATTCTGTGGATGACACTCTGGGACACGATAACCTCCTACTGCATTTATAATGCACAGTAGTTCGTGCCGGGGATTTCTGAGAATTTAAATTTCTCAGATCCCCCAAGTCCTACGCTGGCTGCAGCACGGGACAGCATGTTATAACAGACAGCCCTCACAAACCTGAAATAGTCTGTGTCCTTTTCATCATGCTTGTTGTTGGTAAACTCATATAAATGGGAAGTGCCATTTCCTTCACATTGTTTGAAGTGTATTTGTTCAAGAAATAACTGAATAACAGTTTTCCATTTTTAAAGCAGGAGAATTTTTTCCCTAATGCCCCAATTCTAAATTAGTATTGTGGATAACCCTATGAGCCCAGAATAGCAGGACAGCCAGGTTAGGATCCCAGGCATTAAGGAATCCTAGGAGTTATTCTCTCTCCTAATAATTAACTTTTAATTTATTTTTTTTTGTTAGAAGTTTTGACTGTCATTTATTTATTACTTCTAGCTGAAATGCTGAGTTAGGAGAAAAAAAGGGGTGTCAAGTGTCTGTTTTGGAACTGTTTTGTTTGGATGACACCTTGGTAACATCAGAGACACCTTTCCTGGGTGGGAGCTCTCAGGCAGAGCAGAATTACCGTGGCAACTTGGGTTTCCTGAGTTTCCTTTCTGCACGCTCATTTGAATTGGTGACTTTAAAGAAAACACTTCATTTCTTCTGCATGTGCTGCATGCTTTCCTCATTTTTGCCTTTCATTCCTCAGTTTTTGCTGTTTCATAAGCCTGAAACAATAGCAGTGCCTTGACTGATGGTAAGGAAATAGGTGAGACAGTGGAAGATCATTATAATTAAATCATCCAATATAAAACAAACAAAAAAAAAGGAAAAAAAAGCATCGAATTTGTTTTTGTGAGCAGTGCTAGTTGCCTTGCCAGTCTGAAGCTGGCACTGTGGGTTTGCTGTAATCACTGAGCTGAGAAAAAGAGACACAGGGTTTGTTTGTTTGTTTGTCATCATGGAGTTGAGCAGGACTTAAGCACTTGAATGCACAACACTTTTCTCTGCTGCCTCTCTGTGTTTCTGGATTCCGCAGAAATTCCCCCCTTTTGATTCCTCCAATCTGTTTTTCTGACCTTCCTTAAGAATTAGGATTTATATATATCCCATGTGAATATCAGCTTGGAAAATGTGCCTTTTTGATTTTAAAAAGGAAGCATGATAAAAATCAATTACACCTGTGGCTTTGAGCGCTGGGGCACTGTCTCCTAGGGAAGATGTGTGTGTGTGTGTGCGTGTGTGTGTGTTGCTTTGCTTTGGGGACATCCAAGTATCTTTCTTGTCTGTTGATGGGTGTGTAGCAGGATGGCATCTTAGATTTGTTGTGGCACAATGCNTTGGGGACATCCAAGTATCTTTCTGTAGCAGGATGGCACCTTAGATTTGTTGTGGCACAATGTGGCAGGTGGGCAAATGCCCAGGATCTGGATTCTGGACATGGTACAATATGCTGTAGCATAACTCAGAGAGCTTTGGTTTCAACACAAAGTTGTTCAGAGATTAGGAGGAGGAAAACACAGGTTAAAAAGTAAAAAAACTTTGTAAAGAAATGAGATGACACAGAGCAACACTAAGGGAAAATAATTCCTTCCCTCTCCCAGTCCTGACGAGTGCACTTCATCACCAAAGCCAGTAATCCTCTGTCACTTGGAGAGCAGCTTCCAAAGGCCTGTGCTGTGCAAAAATTTCAGTGTAGCTGGTGAAGATCAAACAGTGAGAGCCCAGAGCCTGCACCTCGTTTTGGGAGCAGGGACTCTGCCTCGCTGGGCTGCTCTGCTGCGGTGTGGAAGGTCACACCCCTCCTGTCACTCAGTGGCTGCTCGCCCCAGCCCTGGCTGTAAAGGCTGTGCCAGAGGCAAGGAAAGGGATGGAAAGACATGTGGTGGAAAGCTGTTGTGCTCTAGCATTCCTTGGCTTGCAGATGGCAAACTCCAAACTAGTGCAGGCCAGCCATAGCAGCCAAAGCCTGATCCTATGTCCTTTCAAAGCTGACCTTTAGGCACAGAGTTGGGGCCAATTGCTTGAACCCTACTGAGGTCTGAGGAGGTGGGCACAGCTCTGAGTAGGAGTTATGGATCTCTGCTCTGCTCTTGGCTCTGCCACTTGCTCCTCGTGACTGCAAATCACATCCCCAGTGTGACGCTTTCTTTAGTTGTCTCACACTTTTGGATCTTTAGCTGGTGAATAATTAAAAGTGAGTGTGCCACTTATTTGAGTAAGGGAGCAGGCAAAGGACTCATCTGTAAGGCAAGTTGCCATTTCCAAACCAAGGCATGAAGTTCATAGGATTTTTAAGGTTTGAAGAGAGCTCTAAGATCATCGAGTCCCACAGGTAACCCAGCACCACTGTGTTCACCCCTAAGCCATATCTCCTTGCACTACATACATACACCTTTGGAACATTTTCAGGGATGGTGATTCCACCATTTCCCTGGGCAGCCTGTTCCAATGCCTGACCAATCGCTTTCTGGACCTCATGCTACTGCCCAAGCTCAGTCACAGTCAGGGGCTTTGCTGTCCTGCTTTCCAGCTGACCCTTCTGGGAGAAAGAAGGAAATCTTGAGCTGTGTCACCTCCCCCAGCAGCAGAGACTGGCATGGCACACTGGCAATGCCACTTTGTCATGGTCTGTGCCAGCTGCAATGATGAGAGTGGGCTGGGAGCCCCACTCACCGTGGCCTTTCCAAACTCTTGATGCTCTGGAGTTCAGGCCATGTGGGAGTTTTGCCTGATCTAGTCGGTGCAGTCAACATAACGTTCCAGTAAAGCTTACACATGAAACTAAACAGCTTTGTGCTGGAAACAGGTGAGGTCAAGCAGGAGGGAGGCTCCAACAGTCTTGTACCACATATTTCTTATTTACAACCCGGTGTTTTCTCTTTCTGTTAACTCGGACAGGGCTTGGAGCAACCTGGTCTAGTGCAATGAGTCCCTGCCCATGGCAGGGGATGGGAAGGAGGCAATCTTTGAGGTCCCTGCCAACCCATTCTGGGATTCTGTGACTCCAGGGACTTGACCTTCTCACCCACTGCACACCATGCACACCCTGTCACCAGGTTTCCCGTCCCTGGCACTGACTGAGGTGCTGGTTACACCACACAGTTCCTCAGGATGATACAGACAGTCTGGTCTCTGGAGAAACTCTCCAGAACTACCCACCTAGCTTGACTTTATGCCTTGACACATCTGTGAGTCAGTACTGCGGTGATACATTCTGCCAGATGCTTCCCAAGAAGAGTTATCCTGACCCAGAGGTTTTGGTAGTCATCTCTGACAGAGACCTTGGCCAGCTTTCCGTAGGGCGCTCCTGCGGAGATTGCGAATGAGCCAGGATGAAGCACTTGCTTTCACACTGGCTCTTTCACTGCTAATGCTTATTGTGTCTGGGATGGCTCAGGCCATGGTGATTTCATGCCATCATTTCCATAGTCAGACGGTGTTTGCATCTGAGTACGCTGCCCCTCCAACTGTTTGCAAGGATGTGGGTGTCTGGTGCTGCCTCTATCAGCCCCCTGCACCTTAGGTTTGCAGCCAAGCCAGTCATCCTTATTAATAGAAGGCTGGATTTCTGTGGTGAGACGTTGAGGTTGGTGTCACAGGGTGCAGTGTGGCGATAAGGGCGTGCGTCTGCTGCCTTGGAGCACTGGCTGTGAGAGCTCGAACCAAGCCCACCCTGGACATGTGAAAATGTCCCTGTAAGACTCACCCCTCCAGGCTCCTCCCAGGTCAAGGGGTGCATCTGGCTGGAGAGGGCAGGTTGGTGTGGAAAGCTCTCAGTGCTGCAGCTGTCTGGGGTTGGCCAAGAGCAAGGAAAGGCGAGCACAAGTTTTAGGTTGCACGAGTCTCCTTTTAACCACCCAAGAGTGTCCTGGCCAGCCCCCCCACCTCCTGCCAGCTCTGGAGATAAGCCCACAATGGGTCAGACCCTGGGACCGTCATGCCCCATCTCTGGCCACAGCAAACTGCAAGTGCCTGGGGAGATGCAGAGGAGCAGGGGATGCAGACAGTGACTTTACCCAGTCCTCCCCATTTGCAGCAACTGTGTCCTTGTTTGTGTTTGGTGTGGTGTCAGCCCTACAGCCTCCAAGTGTCCTTGCAGACATTTAACAGAGATGTCTCCAAGGAGCAAACCATGGTCAGTCTTGTGCTGTCCTTGTGTTTTGTTCCTGAGATGGACAGATGGACTGAAGTATTTGAGTTTAATATTTCATGACACTGCTGAGGAAAGGGAAAAAACCAAAACAACCACCCCTACAGAGAGGTTCCTGTGTCAGGACTGTCTCTAACCAATGCAGGAGGAATCATCATTGCTGGGCCATTTATTATCTCGTTTTCAGAGGCCTTTCTAAAACTACCCAGAGCACAAATAATCGTATCAACAGTTAAAACTATTAACACAGCATTAATAAATATGAATAATCATATCAAAGGTTAAAATTATTAACAGTTGGGGTTTTTTTTTGCTGTTGTTTTCCTTAGCTTTTTGCCTCCCTCCTGGTGCAAGGTGACCATCCCAGCCGGAAACCTCTGCTTTTAAAGAAGGGCTCGCTGAGGAGAAAGGAGTGAGTTTCCTAAGCCACGGGATCAAAGCAAAACCTCCCAGCCCGGCCAGCTCACAGGTTTCCTCCCTCTCCCAGGTTCCCAGCACGTGTCCGGGCTGGGTGTCCAGCTCAGCCGCCCCCATGGATGCCATGAGTGCTATCAGCTACCTCAGGATCACCTTTTTATTGTTTTTTTTTGTAATTTAAAAATAATTTGGTGGCTCTCCAGCCGAGTTATCTGCTGTTGCTGCAGAATATGCTGCATGTCGGACTCCCACAGCCCAAAGCCTCTGTTTCCTTTCTGCCAGTACCTTGGTATCTGCCTTGCCCAGGAGCCTGCTGATGAAGATTTCCTGTTTGTTTTGAGTCACTGCTGGAGTGATAAATATACTTCGTCTCTCTCCTCTGAGAGGAAAGAAACCAGCTGCCCCAAACTAAAGGGAAAAATATGTCGAAATTCCACCAAAGGGCCCTGTTATCACGAGGCTTCCCTGGAAGGATGAAGCAGGGTAACATGAGCTGCGACAAAGGCGCGATTTCCTTGTTCAAAATGTTCCCTTTTGCCTTTCACCGTCTGTCTTCGCTCCATAACTTTAATTTTTAAAACAGGTTAGGAATAAATAAATAAATTCAACCCCCCCCCCCCACCATAAACTTACACTGCAGAGTAATGCTTGGCTGGATAAACAAACAATTATACTTGTGGTTTCTTGATCTGACCACAAGCTTTAAATGCTGTATTTTTGCATGAACCTATAATGCTTCTGGATAAACAATTGTGTTTATATTGTCAGGAGTATCCAGCGTGGTGTTGTGTAATTTCTATGTGCGATTACTGGGATATAGGATAAATTCCAAAAGAAAAGAAAGGAAAGGAAGATTAGATTATTAAGTCATTTTTAATAAAAACAGCATAGTTTGGAATCACTTATAGCTTAATTTGTAATTTTAAAAGAATGCAGTGCTGGCTTTTAAGTTTCTACAATTATCTTTTCATCTCTTTTTATGCTTTTCTTCACTAGAGATGGGGCCCAGCCCAAACCCTTGGATCTAAACCCAAGATCCAGGTTCAGATCTGAGTTCAGAGCTCCAACCTCATTCCCAAAGAAGCGGAGTCAGGCCAGCAAGCTCCTGCTCAGGCTGCATTTGAATTTTGCAGCCCAGGTTCAGGGGTGTTTGACTCTCAGGAGCCACACATGGGGCAAGCAGTGGTGGCCTTGGGGTGCCTCCAGCCCTGCAGAGCAGCCAGGTGGGGTGGGAGGGTCACAAAAGTGCTGTAGGTCAGTGAAATAAGAAAATGCTCATTAAAAATATCTTGGGGGCAGCTTTGGTCTGGTCCAAACCTATCCAAGGCGAACACAACCTCTTGCCATGGCTTAGAGGAACCTGCACTTCCAAAGAGAGGATTTGGGGCTTTTTTGGATGAAATTTTTTCTAAAGGTACTGGTTTCAGCCTTATAAAAAAGGCCCAGGGCTAAGTTTTGCTTTTGATAGGCATTTGAACTGCTGCTTATGGGGAAAAAAGAAGTGGTTTTCTTCCAGTTTTTCCACAGTTTTTGCTATATTTCTCCTTTTTTTAAAAAAATGTAAACGCCTTAAGCATTGCCAAACAATATGTGCTTTTCTCTACTCACCAGCACATTCCCACTCCAACAGGCTAACCCAGCTCTCCTGTATATCACTGAGTGAAATCACATGGAACAAAAATAATTATATTTAAGCAGTTTGAAGTGTACTTTTTTTCCCGTGGTTTACCTTTACCATCTCCTAGTAAAATATAATTTCTTCTTTCACAGCAGATGAAAAAAGACCATTATAACTTTAAAGCATGAGATTATAAAAGACTGCAGCTAGTTTAGCTCTCACAGTTAGAAGTTAATTCTAAGTCACTGGAATTGAAAACATCAGTTTGCAACATTTACTGGCTTGCTATAAAAATGTATTCCCCTGTGTTATGTTAAACATGAGAAACTACACCTCGGTGTGTCCATTATTTATATATTTATTCATATCTTGCTGCTTCTGATTCAGCTGTGTAACTGTATGCAAAACAGATAATTACTGGGGAACAGAATAATTTGTATTTTGAGGGGAATAAATACCCTGAAGGATTTGCTTTTGGGGAAAGAACACATTGCAAAGAAATTACATAGATTTTTGAAACAGATATGGAAACAAAATGAAACAAAACAAAAAGGTGAGGAAATATGGGCCCAGCAGCTTTGACACTGCCGTGGTTGTGGTGGGGGAAGTGATTTTCCTTTCTCAGCACCCAAATCCACCTTGGAAAATTGAATGTGAGGCCCATTATTTGACTTGGTTGTGCATAAACCAGGGTTTAATGACAACCCTACCCAAATACCAGAATGATGCCAAGGGATGGCTGATCTTTGTGGAGTGGTGAGATTGGGACCAACACATTCTTCGCTGTGGAAAGGTGCTGCTGAAGGAATACCTGCACCAAACGTGCCTCACACATGGCAATTATTTTAAGGAAAATTCCATTTTCCTCTGCCTTTTCAGCCCACAGGGTCCCTTGTGTTCACTGCCCTGCGGTGCCATTGGCTGCAGGGAGCGGTCCTGGATGGGCTTCCCCACAGGTAAGCACTGCAGATCTCCCTCCTCCAGACTTTTTTATCTGATTTAGCACTAGACAGTGGAAGAGAGATGCTGAAGACATTAATTTCGACATTTCCAGTAACAGAATTACTACTGGAAGCGTGGCTGAATAACGGCATCACCGCTCATCTCCCTTTGATTTATTCAGCGGCAGCTTTTCCCTGTTCCATTTCTGCTTGCAGGCCTTCTGGTGGGAAGTAGAAGTTTCCCCAACTTTCCTGCAGTGAGGGTTTTATAAGCAAGTCCGTGCCAAAAATGGTTGTCTGGTCATCTTAAAGCGTCTCAAACAGCTTTGAACCCTGGGTGGTGCAGAGGGGTGGGAAAGGAGTCCTGGGGAGCATCCAAAGGGTCCATCTGCAAGGCCAGGTTGGACAGGGCTTGGAACACCCTGGTCCAGTGGAAGGTGTCTCTGCCCATGGCAGGGGGTGGAATAATATGGTCTTTAAGGTCTCTTCCCATCCAAATCGTGCTGAGATTTTGTGATTCTGTGATCATTCAGCATCCTGACGCTGCCTCCAAGCATCTCCAGGGACCCAAGTGAGTGGTTCGTGTTTGGCTGTTGAAGGGAAATCTCTCACACACAGGGTAAGTACAAGCTGTAGCTGAATGTTTACCTCAGGTATTTGAAAGGTCTTCTTGCTGCAGTTGTGTCCTGGTCTCTGGTACGTGCATCCCCCAACACCTGGGAGAGGCTGCACCCTGGGCATCAAGGCACAAGGGGGACAAAGTGACATGGCTTGGGGCACATCAGAAATCTGTAGCGGGAGTGGGGTGACCCCAAATTTTCCAATTCCTTGGCTAGAACAGGGAGATGATTTCTGTGTTAGTCTGCCTCATGGGACTGTGCCTTTCCACCAAGAAAAAAAAGTTTAATATGAAGACACTCTGCAGACAAATATAGTTGTGGGTAGCAGCTCACGAAAAGCAGTTTAACACAGTGTTAAAGAAAATCAAAGTGAAAAATCTCGGTCTTAAAATCGCAGCCTTAACACTTCCACCAGGACTGATCATAAGTTTTTCTTTTCTTTTTTTTTTTTCCTCTTTCCTTTTGGTGGAGAAGTTTTCGAAGGTATTTTTCAAACTTTCCAGTTTAGCAATGTGTTGGCTCAAATTGAAAAGAGAACTAGGGACTGGGTCACAGGCAGAATTAGGTTTGTGCTAGTGGTGGGGGCAGGTTGCTGACACAGCTACAATCAGACAAAACATTCAAAACTTCTGGCTTTGTACTTCTCAAATGCCTCTTTTAGAAAATCGCTTAAGTTGTTATTAACATCCACCACCCACCTTCCCTTTCTGGTCCTGACATTGTGTAATAATAGATAATGTTGACATATGTTCCCTGCTGGTCAGAAATACTATACTTCTGTGAAAGGTAACATTTTCAAGCAATGACAAAATGTATTTTACTTGGACAGAACATTAGTTATTGGACTAATCTCCCAATGTGGGATGTGGGGTAAAAGTTTTAACATTTTAGTTGTGGGAGAAAGTTTGTTGGGACAGTAAAAGCATCAGTATGGGGTGTGTTTAGTTTTCTCCATTTCTAGAGGTACTGGCTTGGTATCAAACTCTTGCGTCCGTAGGAATTTAAAAGAAACATTTGCAGTATGTATGAGGAACAGCTGTCTGTGTACTCCCAGCAACTTTTAAAAATGACTATTTGGACATTTTTTTTTCCTTGGAAGGATTAGAGAACTAAGGAGTATGTGTGTGTGAGTGTGTGTGTGTGTGTGTGTGTGTCCCATGAGCTCCAAATAATTTTTTATTTCACTGGATCAATTTTGAAGTATTGAGTAATTGTAAAAAGAGCTGCATTTTTGTTTCTATTTCCCACCAAACAAAGCTGTCTGAAAATAGAAAAAGAGGAAGAGACAGCAAAATCTTCCAAACAAATATGTTGTGAAAAAACTACTTTTGAAAGTAATCTAGGGTGAGATTCTATAAAAACCTGTCTGCTTTGCATGTTACCCAGCTCAGCACAAGACTGCACAAGCCTGGGGAAATCGGGTTTTATTTTAGGTCTTGCATGGATCTCTGTGCTGGGGAAGCTGGAAATCAGTTCCTTTATTGAATCTGGTCTCTTTACGTGCTACAACAGGATCCAGAAATAATCACAGGGGGTCCTGTCATGTGGCAGATAAACATCTCTGGCATTGGGCTCCCTAAGAATTTTCTTTTTTCCCCTGCACTACAAAGTGGGCTGATCAGAAATGGAGCTTTTCCTGCAAAATCAGGGAAGTTTTAGGGAGAAGCCCTCTGTCCAGCATCTGCCGCCGCCTCCCAGGCTCTGACACACCAGTCTGTGGGGAGCAGGAGCTTTAACCTGCTCGCCCCAAGCCATGAGCTGTGGCCCTGGGGACATCCCGGGGTCTCTGAGCAGACCCTTCCCGGGTGGGAAGCATCTGCTGTCGTGTGGGTCTGTGATGGGGTGTCCCACGGAGCAGGGCAGCCTGGAGCCCCCTGCCAGCTCCCCATCCATCTCCCTTCACCCCTCAGGAGCATCCTGTTTGTTTTCAAACTCTCCCTGCGTGTCTGCCGGGCTGCCTTGGGTTGGCTCAGTTCTCAGTTACACCCATTGATGTCAGTGGGGTTGCGTTGGTGGAATCAGGAGAAAAATTTGGCTCCTCGTCCTTTTATTCCCCCTCTCCTCTTTTCCCTTTTTTTTTTTTTTTTTTTTTTACACTGCTGAGGCCGAGCCCAGCCCTCTGCCTGGCTTGTCCCGGGCTCCTGCCGCCGCTGGGGTGAGAGCTTCTCCTCTGCAGCTCCTGCTGCTTGGCACGGCTTCGCTGCTGCGGATCCAATCTCGGCTCAAAACATATCTGTTCTGCTTTCTGCTTCCTCCCTCCCTTTTCGCTCGCTGTAAAGCATTTTATTATCCAGACTTTATGGAAGGCTCTGTACGAAATGAAGTTGTGAGGTTATTTGTTTTGGTGCGGCCGATCCAATGGTATAAGCTACTTCCCTCCTTTAATCTTTCCCTCTTTAGATAGCACATAGGCTTTTATGTCCATTAATTGTCAGAAATAAATGCTTCTTTAGCTATTACTTCCTGAAACAGAGCAGCGACCTCCCTTACATACAGCTGTTTATATTATGCATAGCTCACCCCTGTCATATGAATACATTATAAGTTTTTGTGAGACCTTGCTCTCACATTTAGCACAATTTCCAGTTTAATTTCCCCTTTTCCAAAGTGTTCAGTGGGCTACTGAGCAGCAATCCTTTTTTCCCCTCAGCTGACACGGCTCAGGAACAATCCCTGCAGAAGCCAGCCGGAATTAGAAGAGTGACAGGATATAGTGGGTAAGGTTAGTGGAGTTTCACGCTGCTGCTTTAGGACCTAATCATTATTAATTATTCGCTTAATAGTAGAGACTTCATGTCCCAGCTGAGATTAAGACCAAATGGTGCCAGATGTAGTGCAAACACCTATTAAGTCATCGTCCCTTTATCAAACAATTTACGGTCTAAATAGACAAGACAGAGAAAAGATGGGAGATGAACAAAGAGGTGTCAGCACCGGAGACAGGAAATTGGAGGAACGGGGGCATTAGGGATAGGGAGGGAAATGAAGGCCAGAGTGTAATTTCTGGAGATAATCAGAGGAAGACCCACAACTGGGGTAAAAGCAGAGACACACTCCCCTGGAAACCCATGGTGAGAGCTGAAAATGGTCCTGCCATTGGTGGGAAGGAAGAGGTGGTGGAGATGCTCGTTATCCACTTCCACCAGCACAACCTGAGCTCTGTCACTGCTGCCAGAGCACCTCTGGACTAACCCAGAGGGTATTTCTGACCCAGAGGGTATTTCTGAGCAGGACTGCAGGATGGCGACAAGGGGTGCACAGGGTTGGTGCCACCATTCCAGCTAACACATGTCTGGAAGGAGACATCCCCTGAGCCTCAGGGGCTGCTCCTCTCCCTCCTGGTGCCTTTCCCAGGCCCCTTGGCACGCGAGCACCACCAGCCCGGACTCTCACACTCACTCACATCCACTCACTCCTACTTACACAATTTAATTTGCACCACCTTACAAATCACCTCTGGGTTTGGCCCCCAGCTCAGCTCACCTCTAGCAAACAGACCAATGTTCTTGGCTACAAATGGTCTGACCGCTCGGGTTCGTCACTCTGAGGGGGCTGCTTTGATTTGTGTCTGGTTTTTAAGTTTAGCTCTGCGCAGCAGCAAAGAGCTGACAACTTTCTAAAGTTCCTTAAATTCTCAAAATGCTCCACAAATGTTAACTCTCTGGCAACAAAGTATTTGGGACGCTTTGCTTATGTCTTTATGAATAACTTTCGGAAAGGGTTGTGACATACTTGTACCATTATTTTGTATGGCAATTGAAGAAAAAAAATCTTGGAAGCATGTTTGTTTTTATTTTTCTTCTTCTGACCACTCTGTTTGGAAGAACTGCCAAGTTTGACTCTAAACTTGCAAGTACAGTAACTTTTTTCTTTGAAACTTGGGTCTATAATGTCTGAAGCAGCTTTTGGTTGAAAGCAATTGTTACGTTCCTGACTCTTGTGATCAATCGAAATCAATTTCATAGAGAAGGTTAACAGAGAAGGTCCAAACAAATGAATCCATGTGCATTTATCTGACAGTATTTCATATACAAATAACGAAAGCAGTACATTATCAATTCTCCGTAGTAAGAAGTATTCTTCATGTTTTTATAAAAAGTACTTAAGAGCTGACTTTGAAGAAAGACTTTGAAAACTTGCCAAACCTTCTTTGTATTTTGAAAGTCCACATCAAGAAAGTAGTAAATAGTCATTGAGCGTAGGAAAAAGGAAACTATTAGCATTGTTTTCTTTGAAAGATAAAAAGAAAAATGCAGTGCAAAACTTCATAATCTCTGAAATGTGTATTTGTTATTTGAATCAATTTAAAACAATTGTCACTATTAAGTTCGTGTTAGCCTGCCTACTGAACTGTATAAAATGGTTCTGTATCTGCTGGTTTCATGTATATGGGTTCCCCCCTTTCCTCATCTCCTTCTAGTTTTATAGGCTTAAGCATTTCCATTTAACTGCAGAGTTAGAATTTATATGAAGGCTCTGCTTAAAGAAACCAACTTCAGCTCCCCAACCCTCCTCAGGATTTTTAAACCTATTTTCATTCCTCTAATGTAAGAAAGGATATTTGTGCTCGATTTCTATAAAGCAATAGTTCCTCAGCTTTTCCCTTTCTGGGGCCCCACTGCCATCGTGCAGCAGTTCTTTGTAATGTGTTCAGATAAAATATCCTCTCTTTTTTTGTTGTTGTTGTTTTTATTTTCAGAAGTAAATAGCTCCTGGGCCAGGCTTTCTCTTATTGTTAGTGTGATTTGGTGCAGCATCATTTTAACATTGCTGCTTGTCACCAGGAAACATGAGAGACCAGGTGGTTTCCATAGGTTGGAAAAAACAAAAAAGAGAATCATGTCAGAGCAAGCTTAACCACGCGTGGGGATGGGAATATGTGCAGACTCACACAATATTCCACCTTTGAACAGGTACATTCCCACCGAACACGAGGACCTTGGTGTTATTTAATGATGTGTAATCAAGGAGCCAAGTTGCCTTTTACCACCACTAATGCAGGTTGTACTTATGCATATATTAATTGGGAAGCCATTAAGCTGTCCCATGTGTGAGGTGGCGCTCGGAGGAAATGCCTGCTCACTTCATCTTCAGTAAGTTCAGCACACGTTGGGCTAAAAGGGGATCTCAGCCGTGTGTAACCTGCGAGAAACAGAAGTGGAAGTTGCTACGTGGGGGAACATTTGTCTGCCACGTAGAAATGGGCGATTTCCCCCGTTTGCTGTACAAGTGGCTGTAGATTATAAAATAGATACAGCAGAGACCTTGTGTGGCTGTGTGGGCATATTGGGGTGTTTGGTGGACAACTCCAAACGCTGACCTTTTAAGAGGGATCGTGTCTTTATATAGAAAACGTATATTTGTGGAGGAGATAAAGGTAGGATTACAGTAAGGATTTTTTTGGCAGGAGTTTCCGTGATTGTATTTCTTAAGAAGATAGTTGATGGATTAAACGATCATCTGAGATTTTCAGAGTTTGTAAAGACTTTCAGATTTACCAATTCATCATCTCTTGTCTCCATCTAATTATTACAAATCTGTTGCCTCTAAATATTTGTTGCTGCTGGGTATTGACTCATGTCCTGCCCTAGCTTTGTTCAAAGTATCTATCCCATTTTACAATAAACAATCAAGAAAACATAAAATAGATTAAACTATGATAAATGCCAAATGCTGGAACATATCCTGCTGAAAAATATGAGCATTTTTCATGCTTCTCTGCCTCCATGTTCTTCATTGATAAAATGGCTCTATTCACATTTACTTTTCTTATGGCATTTTTTTTTTTTGGTAGCAAATAGTCCAAGCCTGGACCTGCTGATGGCCTGTTCCTGTCCTTTCTCTTTGTAGGGAGATGATCACTGAAATTTGGTGGGATGAGGTTTTGTTCTGGCCCTGCACAGGACACCCCCAATAATCCCACCCTGTGCCTGAGAGCATTGTCCAAAGGAAGGAAAGAAACTTTAGAAGTTTTATTTTTCTAATAACCAGCATCAAATGGGAACCCCCCCAGCAGATGAAGAGGAATGTCACATTTGTCCCCATGCCTAGAAGAGCAATGCAAATGCCTATTCAGCACTTCAATTATAATTTTTTTCCCCTTTATGCTCAAAGGGTCTTTTTAAGAACGTTTCCCATGCTCTCACTTGGATTGTGTCTCTAGGATTTATCTGATAGCTGATTAAATGCTTTATTTTTTGTTGACGTGGACTCTGTGATATTTAACAAGCAGCATGTAGCTTTAAAGACACATATTTTGAATTTTCTGGGTATTTGACTGATTTCAATGAGGTCAGGTCTTCATCACAAGTCTGTTAACATTGCCACAGTTTCATGAGCTGGATAGAAACAGTTTGGATCTTCATACAAAACAATAAAATAAAAACTTATTTGCTTTTTTTTTAGCAAGGGCACTGGTCCATTTCTGCATTCCTGGTAAAAAATGTCTATAAGTACTTCTTTTAGGAGTGACTTTTGGTCTAGTTGCTATTTAGTGATGACATCAAATGCTTTTTATTCTTCCAAAATGTGAAATTAATGCTGCATTATTCTACCAATGCAATGAAGCAGAATCTCATCAAGTCAAAATTTCGGTTAGGAAGATTAAAGAAGGCAGAGGGACGAACTCTTCTCTGAGTGTTGAGCTAGATGATCCATTGGCCTCAAAGAGATTGGGATTTGCGCTGGTGTAATCAAACCCAGAACTTCTCACGTGGATTTTCCATAGACTTTTGGTAATTGTCGAAACATGGAACAATAATAATCCTGCTGTTCCTAAGGATTCTCTAACTACAGTCCCAGTGGCAGTCATGTTACACTGGCTTGAGGAGGTGTGTTTGCATTGCCCATGTGGAAGTCCTGGGATAACTGCAGCTGGGATGAGCAGAGCCATGCTCATTAATACATAAACTACTGGAACTGTGCCTTGTGCCTCCTAGAAATTTCCTGCCTGCATTTTTAAGGAGAAGCCCAAGTTATTCAGCAAAAATATCCTTGTCTGTGCTTCTCTTTGGATTGCAGTTGCAAAAATGCGCTTTTTCCAAAATTCAGTGTATCTGTGCAGAAGAAAGCTGTGGGGGTTCCATGTCTTTGGGAAAAGGGGTTGTGTTCAAGTTCTTGGTGGGGTGTCACTGCGTGGTGCATCCAGCCACCATCCTGGGCATCCACCAAATTTTGGGAGGAGAGTATCTTGCTGCCGGCCCCCACCCTACCCCGCAGCCTCTGGGACATTCCTACAGCCACTTTCCAGAGAAATCCCACGCCGACAGGGTGACTCACATCAGAAGACATTCCAGAAAGAAGAATAATTATGCCGTTGCTGGAATTGATGTAATGGTGTTTTTCAGGATGCTTTAATAGACATGAGTGATGTTTTGGCAGGCAATCGAAATAACCCTGGATATCTGATTGCATTACTGACTGCTACCAAGGGCATCTCTGGGGAAAGGGACATTACTTAAGGTACTTTCTCCATATTTTTAACTTGCTGGAGCTCAGTTTTAGCGCAGCATAGGGCTCTTTCTCAGAAGACAGACATATTGGAGAGCTTAACCAAGACATATAACAAACCAAACTCTAAACATATACAGATTCCAAGAGACAGGCCTGTGTAAACAACATCATAATTCCCTGGGTTATGTGCTGTTTAAAATAACATTCAGCTATGCATTCACCTCAAAAGATTGCCACTTAACAGCGTTGTTTCTTTTTGTAATCTTTATTGTTTAGGTTTATTGTGGCTCTCATTTTTTCCCCCTTTAGAAAACATAAACAATTTCCTTGTTCGCCCCGCGAGCGGGATCCCCGTGTCCTGGCAGCGCTTCCTCTGCGCCATGGCCGGCTGAAAAGATAACAGCTCAGGACTGTGTTGAGCCTTCTTCTCCCAGAATTAAGTTCATTCTCCCTGCCTGTATATGTTTTACTGCCATGTTCCTCCGGATGGTGCTCCTCGTTATTAATGATTACTACCAGCGTTTAAACACATCAGTTGGAATCCTCTCGTTTAACGCCCACGCCGTACCGCCGAGGCCTCATTGCCTTCTTTTAGGCCATATATTAAAAAAAGGGCAATAAAAGAAGCCCTGCACACGGATGTCCCTGGGTTGTTTTGCAGAGCCCTGCCATTTAGCTGCTCTCTGCAGGTAAATAGGTCTTTCCCTTGGTCTGGCACATTGATAAGCCTTCACACTTGGCTGGGCTCGAGGTGCGTTCGTGCAAAGGCAGATTGTTTTAGTTAACATAATCAGTGAACTCACTGTTCTACCTGGATGTCTGGGAGAATTGCCAAGAGATTTCCCAACATTTCAATCAGAGGCAGGGGCTATAAAGCTGTCAGTTTTCTTGTAGGCCAATTTGCCTTTGCCATGGTTCTAACGTTGTGCTCATTTATAAAGAAATCAGCCCAGGTCTTTTGGGGTAATATTTTATGCTGGTTTCAATTTGAAGAAGAATGATTTCTTTTTCTTTCTTCCTCCTTTTCTTTTTTAACTTTTTATTGTAGAGATGCATTTTAAAAAGCCATTTCCTGACAAAGGGAAATGCCCCACTTTAAGATTCTGATACAACAGTAATTAAAAATGGAATTAAATAATTAATTAATACTCCGTTTTTGTTCCCAGCAGTGGAGCCGAGCTCCTTTCACATATTGTACCAGCCTCAAGTAAATCTGTTCTTAAACAAAGAAATGAAGCTACTTAGGTCAAATGTTCAGAGTGATCCTGGTCTGCCTAGTAATTAGAATCAGAGATATGTTAAACTACCTGAAAATAATTCACTTGCACAGGGAAAAAAAGTATACCTACAAGTTTATGGCTTGCAGGTCATTGTCATCTACCCTACTTCCACCTGCTGCAATAAATTCCGGTGAAATATCTACTCCTGAGTACTGAACTTCGGGATTTTTTTTTTTCCCAAGCCTCCAATATTTACCACCTTGTGCCAGATTACATCATGTAACCTTCAGCAGTGTTGTGACATTTTTTTTTAGTAGATGGGATGCATGGAGCAGAGGACCACATCCGCTTGAAGTTTCTTTGATGTTCCCCACAGGAAGTTTTTCAGTATTTGGCCAATTGGATGTTTTTCAAGTATTTTGTTGTGTTCAGGGCCCAGGACAACTGTTGGCTATTTTTGCAAGCTGATGATGAGAAAGGTGGACACATTCATCCTGCTCTGCAATGCCTCCAGCTGCAGGGAGTGGTGGTGGCAGGGGTGATGCTGAGTGCATGGTCCTGCAGGACAGGTATGTGGAGCCACCAAACACATTTTGCAAAAGCATCCTCAGTAGGTCCACAGTTTTTAAGTTTTGGGTTCCTGAGGTTCAGCATCTCAAGAACTTGATGCAATGAAGCAGGAGGATGGTGACCCTGGGAGACTGGAGAGATGGGGTATATTTAGGCTGAACACTGAGGTTGTTCAGTCTGGAGAAATCTCCAGGGAGATCCTAAAGCACCTTCCAGTACCTAAAGGTTCTACAAGAGAGCTGGAGAGGGACTTTTTACAAGGGCCTGGAGTGAGAGAATAAGGAGGAATGGCTTCACACTGACAGAGGGCAGGTTTAGAGTGGATATTAGGAAGAAATTCCTCCCTGGGAAGATGATGACTCAGAGAAGCCGTGGCTGCCCCATCCCTGAAAGTGTTAAAGGCCAGGCTGGACGGGGCTCTGAGAAACCTGGTCCAGTGGGAAATGTCCCTGCCCACAGCAGGCAGGCTTGGAATTGAGATGATCTTTAAGATCCCTTCCAACCCAAACCGTTCTGGGATTCTATGATCACCTGTCATGGGAGGATTTCCCTCCTACCAGGAGCATATCAAGGCCTGACAAATTCACCTGTCGGGGGCTTCACACAGCTGATTCATTTGCCAAGACAGGTGGAGAGCTGCCCGGGCTTATCTCTGAGCAAAGTGGAATGAGACAAGGCACATTAAAGAAGTTCTGCCTCTGATTGCAAAGACGAGAGCACGACTGTTACAGCTCTGCAAATTAGCAGACGGTTTTAAACCAGCTCCCAAGCACTGAAATTAAAAGCACTTAATACAGGAATCATATTCTCTAGCTAAGGCACAACGGGACTCTGGTGAATTTAGTTTATAATGCTTCCGTGTTGTAACAGAAATTTGTCTTTTTGAGGCAATCAGGGGAGCCGCATTACAGCAGGACTTGCAAAGATTCGTGTTTGTGTCTGGTGGTTGCAAATGCATTAACTCTTTCATGGGAAACTCCTCTGCCAGGGCCGTGATTCCTTCTGTTCTGAGTTCAGTGGACCTCTGAAAAATGGTGTTCAGTTCCAGGTGGATAGGAGGTAGGTAACAAAATCTGCCACACGTTAATTTCTTGAACAAAAAAAAAGATATTGTAATGGAATTTTGTGAGTAAAGGTATGTTGGACTGTTTCTTCTTGACGTAATTTGTTGCAAATTTAACAATTAAGCAAGTCATCCTTTGGTGTTGTGGCTCAGCCACCAACAGACCCACGAGCATTTAAATCAAGAATGCAATCTTTGGAGGATTATTGTTGTCAAGACAAAATAAAATTGTTTTACATTAATTACCATTTTCCTCATGCAAAGTGATACATATGTATAGACATAAAATCCCAGAATCCCAGAATGGTTTGGGTTGGAAGAGGCCTTAAAGATCATCTTGTCCCACGCCCCGCTGTGGGCAGGGACACCTCTCACTAGACAAGGATTCTCAGAGCCTCAGGCAGCCTGGCCTTGGACACTTCCAGAGAAGCCACAGCTTCCCTGGGCTGGGGCCTCACTGCCCACATGGGGAAAAATTTCTTCCCAATATCCCATCCAAATCTACTCTCTTTTAGTCTGAAGACATTCCCTCTTGTCCTGTCACTCCAAACTCTCAAAAATAAGTAGTCTCTCTCCATCTTTCTTGTCAGGTCCCTCCAGGTACTGGAAGGCCACAATCAGGTCACCCCAAAGCTTCCTCTTCTTCAAACTGAAGAATCCCAATTCTCTCAGCCTTTCCTCATAGGAGAGACTGTCAGCCTTTTCCCCTTTCTCTCAAACGTTGGCAAACACACCACAATACCCCGCATTGTAATGAGATAGCAGGAGCTGGCTGCCATGCTCATTACTGTTTCATTACGTGGTGATCGGGAGAGCTTTTTTCCATCAGTGCCTGATTTCTGTGTTATCAGGAAAAGGGCAAGATCTTTGATGTTTTGTAACATTCTTCAGCGCTACTAGAAAACTACTTGTTTTCTTCCTTTTCAAGGGTAAATCAGTGGTTTATAATTGATCTATAGCAGATGTTTCAGATGTAACCTAGGGTCACGTATAAAATATTAAATACGGCCATTATAGGGACGATGCTTTTGAAAAAAAAAACTGTATGGGTGTTAGCCTTTATATCCTAGACAAATTCCAACTTGGGTAATTAATTTTTTCCTACATTCATTTTCCATGCAATTTTAATTGGGTACAATATTTTTCACTTCCAGTGAAGAAGTGCATTGTCCTGTGCTGTGAAAGAGTTAATACGTGCTGAGCTGGAGGTTGCTGCACTTCAGTAGTAAGTGAATCTGCTACGTATGTCTGAAGAAACCAGCACAGAAAAATGCCAAATCCTCTTGAAATAAGGTACCAAATTTGTCAGATGTTTTGGCATGCTGTAAAAGTTTAAAATTACATTAGTGCCGTCCAAGTCATCACACACATATCCTAAAAAGCAGATTTTCGTAGTGTTCAAATATTCAGCATGCGGCTCATCAGATTGCATTAACCACCACTACAAAAGGGAAAGGAATCAATACATATGTAAATGTGATTCTGGTTTAAAAATCTATTTTGGGTTTTACTGTTGCCATGCTAAAAGGCATTGTAAACTGCAACAGACCCATTTCCTACGGGTTGGCTTCCCTCTGCCACCGGAGCAAGTGGAGCATGTGGCTCTCCAGAAGAGGAGAGCAGTGAAATGAGGGCTGGTGTTAATCATTTGCAGAAGATCTTGTTCCACGCTGAGGAGGTGCCTAGAGATGAAACCCTTTTGAGAGGTTTTCCTGGACTTTGGAAATCACATAGATTGTTTAAACATTTATTATGGATTGCATAGCATGGGCAAAACATGCTTTGGTTTTTGGATTAGGCAATAAGTGTTGTCATTAACACCAGGCTCTGTCTAATTTAAGAAATCTGAGTCAGTTGTCTGAGGCTGTGAGGTCCATTAGCAAATTTTTCTCCATCTGTAGAAGATCTTGCAGGTCACTTAGAATTATACTTTTTATTTTTCTACTCTGGAAGATCCAACCCGATTCAAAATGTTCACAAAGTCTGAAATTATATGTATAAAAAAGAGCAGACAAATAGCATTTTCCCCAAGCAGCGGTCCTTGAAGTTGTTTACATTCATCTATATCAATAAAATCAAAAGCCGGGTGTTCTTCTTCATTCTCTCCTTTGTACGTTGCATTTGTTTCCTTTGAAAAGAGTTGGCACTGGAGAGAATAATGATTGAAATCCCAAAGGTGACAGAATTTGACCCTGACAAGGGTTGAGAAGTTTGGCCGAGCACAGCAAGGGAGTGAGACCCGGGAAGTGCTCAGGGGACAACAGTCACCCCAAGGGTGAAGAGCAGAAGGGTGTGGCAAGGATGGGAGCTGCCCTCGGGTAATCCCAAAGGATGTTAATTGCTCCAAGATGACATTTCCCCCACTAAAATTTGCTCACCTTGATGTCAGGTACGGAAACTTAAAAAAAAAAACAACCCTTTGCAAAAGCTAAGAGGACGAGGGGAGTTTTGGATTGGTTTGCTAACAGACGCCTGGGGGGGATCAGAAAGGCCATGTGGACAGACATGAGGATTTAAACCAATTTAGGAGATAAAGAAGAGGTGAGAGAAAGCAGAGGTGAGACAGAACAGAGACCTGCCCTGTGCTGGTGTAAGGAGCAGAGGCTGCCTGGTTAAGTAGTGGAGTTAGGGAGAAAGAGTTCTGGGTCATGAAGGTGCCTCCTTGTCTGAAGGAGAGATTCACTCCTGGTCCTCCAACAAAACATTTGCCCACAGTGCAGTTTTGCCCAGGATTTCGTGTTAAAATGCAAAGGATTTTGTAGAAACAGAATCTCAGTAAAGAAACTTTTGTGCATTCAATACAGGCAGGTTATCAATAGGGAAAGTTATTCATAAAAATACGATCAGAGAATATTCTGCCTTTTAAGTTCATCATTGAATAGCCACAGTGGAGTTTTGGTTTGTTTATGCTGAGAATCCAAAGAGAGATCCTCCAGAATATTTGAGGATAATCCGTGGGGATTTTTGCTTCATCTGTAGCTTTCCTCTTGGAATTTAGTTTTCTTGCTGTAATCTGAGCGTCACTTTAGGTCATTTGGAAATATTTATTATCTTATTAGAGGGAACTACCTTCCCTGCTCCTACAGCAAGGTTTTTGGGAGTCAGCCCAAAGAACCATCACAAGCAATGCTGTGCTTTGTGGACTAAAGAAATGTAAATACAATTATACACAATTATGCAATTTTAACCTCGTGTTTAAGACAGTAACAAACATTCTGGTTTTGTGACGGTTCTGTGTGCTCCGGCATGCTCAGTGATGCATTATGGCACATGCCACCGCACTGTGAAGTGCCACACTGCGGCACAGGACACCGAGTTCCCCAGGAGTGTTCAGGAGATGGTTTGGTGTGGAGAGCAGCCATGCAAAGCTGGACACTGTTGGTCTTTCAGCATCAATATTCCCACGCGGAAATGAGGGAGGAGATCCAGAGTTTTCAGCTGACCCTGGGAAGCCAGCTGGAAATTGGTCTGTGTTGTCTCCTGGTTAGCCTTGGTATAGAAAAGGATTAGAGCCAAGAATGTTCAGTGCACAGTAAAGAGAAAGGGAAACTCTGTGTCCTCAGGTTCTCCCTTTTCTCCCCAAATGATTTGCAGGTGGAGTAAAGGCAGCACAGCAAGGGGAGGGGCTGATGATTTCTCATCTGATGCTTTTACCACTGGGATATATTTCCTCTTCTGTTTTTCCCCTCCCTCTATCCCAAATGCCTGAAAATGATGCTTCTTTTCTCATTCTCTTTTGAAACATTGATGTAGGAGGTTTGAAAACCAAAATTTTTGATATTAAGCAATAGCCACTGAGAACTCATTGAATATAGCACATATTTTTTTCTTTCCAACCCTTTTATTGCTGCATCACATCTCCAAATTTACACTCTTTCAGCTATTATATGACTCCATTGTGACTCTGTCCAATGATTAACGCGGGATTAATAACTTTGTCTGGTGAATGTTGGGGTAGAGGAGTGACTGCTGCTGACTGTGCCCCTGTTAATGACATGTTTCCATGGGTTTGGAGAGAAAATTATCATGTGCCTCACCTACTCAGAAACAGCTGTTCCAAGAAAAGAGAGTCTAAGGCTGGATCTTCAGGAACAATCTGTTTTCTGTCTGTAATTAATACGTTCCGGATTGTTTGGCTACTTTGGTCAGTGCATCACAAACTGGGCTATTATGCTTAAAGCTACTTTTGGGACATCCAGTAACAGCTCCTTCTGAAAGCCTTGAGAGCAACCCCTGTAAATCTCTGTGGGTTTGAGCAACTATCCAGCTTTGCCTAAACCATGCCAGGTTTCTGTAAGGAGTGATGAGCTATCACTGGGTAAAAAAAAAAAAAGTATCCTTGATTCACACCTCACTAGTGTAAATCCTGATCCAATTTTAAAAGCACCTTGTTATAACAGTGTTGGACAGAGGAATTCTTGAGGCTAAGTGACATTTGCAGCCTATGATACTGGTGTATCTGTGCTGTGTATCCATCAACATTTGGCATTTAAGAAAATCTGCTCATCCTCGCATCGCCTGTTAAACACTCACTCTATTAGCAAAAAAAAAAAAAAAACGAAAGAAGGAAGTAAAAAGAAGAAAATGATCCGCTTTGTGCTTGAGTTTATAATAAGCAAAAAAGGGGTCAGTGTGACCACAGCAGTGTGAAATCAGCCCCAAATGACCTCAGGAAAATGTACACCTTGAAGCCAAAGGTGGGTTAAAATGACATTTTTTTGTCCATGAATTCATGCTGGAATAACTTGCGCTCTTCAGTGTGCACAGCTGTATTATCCCGGGGCAGTTTTTGGCTCGGTGTGAATTTACACATCTGTCAGATCGCTTGGAGATCCATAGGCAAGATGCAGTGCTGGGGAACATTGTGTGGATTTGGGATGTTTCAGCGAGGAAGAACGAAGGGCTCGCCTTCTCTCCGCCCTACCCATCACCCTCCGCTCCGAGGAACAGGACAAAAGCATGTCTGTTCACAGGTGATTTTAGGCTCTGCTTCAAGACTTCATTCTTAATTCAGACCCACATTTTTTAGTTCAAAACTGCTAATTTAAAACTGCTTGTGCAGTCCCTCCAGTTTATTCCAAATAGCGGTCCCCAGGGGTGTTTAAATTCATGTTAAGGACTAGAGGTTTGTCTGGATTTTTGGACGCACAAGCTGAACATCAGACTATGAATACTGAAAGCTAATCTAGGGATTCAACCACAGATCAGATTCCTTTTCTTCTCCTAGTTTCTTCTTCCTTCATGAAAGGAGGTTGTAGCCATGTGGATGTTGGTCTCTCCTCCCAGGTAACAAGGACAAGAGGAAATGGCCTCAAATTGTGCCAGGGGATGTTTAGGTTGGATATTAGGGAAAATTTCTTCCCCAAAAGCATTGTCCAGCTCTGGCACAGCTGTCCAGGGCAGTGGTGGAGTCCTCATCCCTGGAGGGATTTAAAAGCTGTGTGGTTATGGCACTTGGGGATATGACAGTGCTGGGGGAATTGTTTGACTCTATAAACTTAGAGATCTTTCCTAACTGAAATGATTCTATAATTTTTTTCTATGATTATATATTTCTTTAGTCATTTCTATGTTGTTTTTTTTCCCTGGGCTACTGTTCATAGTTGCTCAGCTCCCCAGTTTTCTGTGTCTTCGAAACCAAGGGTATTTCCCCTGACTTCTCAAGGCACTCTGCTCTCTGCATGATCCTGATTCCCTCTCCAGAGCTCTTCATACCTTCTCAGTGCTGTGCCATGGCCTGAGCTGGAGCCTTGGAACCACTCAATTCCTGCACCTGCCTCTGCTACCAGCTTCCCAGGTGTCCTCTGGAATATTTTAATGTATTCCCTGTATGGTGTTTTACACCACTCTGGCCTCTAACTTGCATCTGAGATCGCTGCCACATATTTTAATGTGTAATGAATTTTGGGGTGCAGTTTCTGCTCTATTACATAAAATACGATTGCCCTGTTCACAAAGCAAACTGTTTTTTAAATTCATAACCCTGGGATAAACCAAACAAACATAATTTTCTTTAATTTGTGTAGAGGAACAGTGAACACGGTAGAGCAGGAGGGGTTTTTCTGGTTTGCAGAGCCCCATTGCAGCGTTTGGGGCTGTGTCATGTGCTGGTGGAGTGCGAGGCGAGGTGGCCGCGCTCGCTTGGATTGGTTTTGGGGGAGGCTGTGCCTCGCTCACAGTGGAGCTGGCACCGCTTCCAGGCCTGGGGTGAAGTTGCTCAGTTTGGTTCAATTGGTAATTAATAAGAGCAATGGCCAATTTGACTTTATACCATGTGTCTGTCTGTGTGGAACCTGGCACGCGCAAAGCCCCTTTCTGCCCGGCAAGATGGTCAGTGCATTTTCTGACCTTCTGGGAGCTGGGAAGCGTGTGGAGTTTTTGGTGAAGGAGAATAATCCTCCTGGCCCCTGACACAGGTTTAAAATGGTGGTTAAATGTGACTTTCAGAATGCTTCTGGAGTGCTGTTGTAGGCTCACCTCCTACAGCTTCCAGATTTTCAGCAGACAGGTCCCTCACAGTTTCAGGGCAGCATCACAGCAGTTGGGTTGTCTCGTAAACCCAGAAGGGGCCACCAACATTTTGGTGCAAGACTTCCCCCCACACCCCTCCAAAGAGGAACATCTGCTCCTTAGCATGCTGCTCATTTCCATGGCAGGACTCCAGTTGCTCTTCCAACGCAGAGCTCGGCAATAGTAGTGCTGGTGTCTGAGCTCTGGAACAAACCAAGGGGTTTGCGTGTGCTTTTGTGTGCCATGAGTTATTTCTACTGTGTGCTTATTTATAATAATGGGCATTCATTATTATGAGGGAGCCTTTTTTGCTCAGGAATCATCACAGTACACGCTGTAAATGCATCCTGACAATAGTTTGCGTTTGTAGATTATGGACTCATAATACGTATTTATTTGTGTGTATAAAACTGTAATACCAAATGCATAGTAAAAAAAAAAAAAAAGAAAACCAACCCAAAAACAAACCTTAGGAAATTGCATGAACAGTAGTTCCATTTAAAATATCATATCTTGGCCAATTTTGTTATGTCCAAATATCCTAGTCACATTGTAGACTAACAGCCTGCCAAATTTCACTTAAAAGCACAGCCAATTTTTAAGTTACAGAAGCACAAAGAGCAGTGGAATGTTCTTTTTTAGGACTCCTCTAACTTAAACAAAAATTATAAGGTTTTTATTGTTTTGCTTAAATCCAAGAGGAAAAAAATATTTGCTGCAACTCAGCCTGGATCACGCTGCAGAGTTCAGCATTTGGCTGTCCTACACGAGCAGAGCGTGCTACTTAAAACAAGTTGGTTTGCTCCTTAGAAGTTCAAAGCCCATGTAAAAGTATATCTGTTAGTAAATATGAGGCAGCCAGAGGAATTTTTATTAATGGAATCTAGCTTTATTTATTTATTCCCACCCCCCTACCCCAAGCAGAGCAGTTCTCCCATTGGACTATTAACTGGAGATATTTTCCCTGCTGAGTGCTGCTCTGAATTGCGGTCTTTTTAGAGGCTTTATCTTGCTCTTTTCAGATTGTAACAGGATACACTGTCTCACCCCCGGTGCAATAAAGAGAAAGTTTAAAATAATCTGAAGTTAGAAACACTGACTGATTTTTTTTTTTTTTTTTTTTTTTTTTTCCTAGCAGTGATGGCCAGGAACTACTCTTAAAATATCTTAAAGGAAAGAAAATAATATTCAAATTATGGACATAACCCCAAATGTTGCATGAAAGAATGTGTGGAGGTTTTTTTTTTTAATTTTAACTAAGGTTTTGTTGTCAGGAAAGAAAAAAATCCACTTTTAAGATTTCTCATCTACATGCTTAAAATCATTTTCCACTGGCATCAAAGTAACAAATGCATGGATTCATTAGAATAATTACAGAAAAAAAAGGGAGGAAAATGGAACCAGTGCGTTAAAATCTCCATTTTAGCTCTGTATATTGCCTGCCATGCGGGGGTAAAACAGTTAATTAGGACAGCAAAAGGCAGCACAGACCGAAAATGTGCTGTGTGACAAAGGTGGCAGAACTCGCCAAAGACTCGGATTGAAGCAGGAAGTTATAATGGCTTAAAAATTAATAAATATATATATAAATTTTTTTTAAAAAATGTATATTTAAAAGCCCGGTAGCAATCCCCCACCGCCTGGTTAGGCTGTCTCCCGAAGGTTGCGGCTGTGAAATCGAATTTATTTCTCCGCGCTGCGCAGGCGGCGGGCGCTCCCTCCCCGCTCCCCGCGCCGCCCCAGCCCCGCGCCCGTTCCCGGTCTGGATTCCCACAGCAGCTCCCAGCCCGCGTGGCCAATCGGGGCGGCAGCGCCGGCCCAGGACCGCGCTTGGTGCTCAGCTCCAAATGTGATTCCAGCCCTGACAGGGGGATTATAGGAAACAGATGACTTACGCTTCTAATTTGTGGCCTTAAATTGCAAACAGAATTTCAGGAGTCGAGCGGAGTAATAAATGGCAATAGAGAAAGCCACACACAGCCAAATCAGTATGTGGTGGTTGTAGGTTAAACTAAATAGGAAGAGACAGGTTATGATGGTTTAGTGTATTACAGAGAAGAAAGTCTTAAATTACTGGTGCTGAGAGGTATTGCGCTATGGCAGACAGTATTGCATTGTGTAGTCTACAGATATCACAAGCAGAACAATAAAAAAGCAGGTTTAGCATAAAACCTGTTGCTGGACAAATCTTTTTTTCCTTCCCCTCGAAATAGAAGCGGTGTTTTATGTTTGTTTTGACCTTAACTATATGCTTGCCCCTTAACATCTGTTTTCTACTGTTGCAGTTTTTCACACCAAATTAACTGTCAGGGCTTCAGATAAAATAAAGTTGAAAATACTTCCAAATTATTTTTTTGGTGGCTTTCAGGACTAGAAGAGTGTCCTGTTACTCTTCCTGTCCTTATCTCCCACAGGCATAAAATATATTCTGTTAAACATTTTCAAACTGTTAAAAATTAGATTGGCAGATTTTAAACTTTTTTTCTTTTTTTCTTTTTCCCATTTTTGCTGATGGCATCTCTGCCAGCCGCTCCTTTTTATGTAGTGGCATCAGAGTGTGTTTTGGAGGAGATTTTTGCTCTTTCCCGCTGGATCTGCTGACTTCTTTTGTTATCATTTGTAGCTCCTGGTTCTGAAAAGCTTCGGCGTGTTTATTTAATGATGATTTGTATCAAAAGCTTGCTCCACGGTGTTAATTGGTGCATGCTCCTTGTAAGCCTTAAATTATAAAGATATATTCTCAGAGCCCAGAGTGGTTTCAGCTCAGATATGCCAGTGACTAATGTGGGATTTGCTTTTTTTTCTTATCCAATACAAGAGGAAAGGAGAGATGAGGAATATGCTTAAAGGTCTGGAGGAATAGCTGGTACCACAAAGGCATATGTCAATTGTTAGTATTTCTTAAGCCTCTTAATTTGAAGATGTATTTTAAAAAAATGGAACGAGTCTTGTCTTTAACAATATGTGATCTCTGGAGCCTCTGGAAGCTGTTAGAAAAACATTCCCATTACACACTGGATAACGTGCCAGTATTATCCTGCCACCCAGATAATATTGCCCTAAAATGACAACTGGCCAGACCTCCAAAGAGCATTAACGCAAAGGTTTAAAACAAGAGAGGAGAAATAAACCTTTGGCTCTCTGCTGCTTTGCATTCCTGTGCTGTGCAGGACCCTAAGCTCTGCAACCTGTAGTCTCCATCCTGGGGGTTTCCCACTCGGAGAAACCCTTCAGCGTTTCAGGGCGTTGTAGCAGGGCCAACGTCGACGTTTCATTCCAGGCAGCGGAGCCTGCCTGCATTTGAGTGAACATAACTGTTATTATTGCAAAATGATTATTGTTTTAAGCGGGTCTTTTGATTATCATTGAAAATGACTGGCTAAATACATTTTGATTAATCACTTGCAAAAATTATGCTTGTTAGAGCTGTTTTATATTCTCAGTCGCTGTGTTCTCACTGTAGGTTATAGCCATTTCTTTACAGCTGAAGATTTTTTCCCTTTAAGTCACCTGGTGAGAAAGGAAAACAAATCTTAGTTGAAAGCTTTTGTCTGCTAGACAGACTCCTCTTTTCATCCCTATGTCCTTTAAAAAAATGCTCAATTATTGTCTGTGCCATGGAGGGAAGAATGGGGCCTACACAGGACCTGAACCTTTTCAGACAGGAGATGGCTTTTGTTTTTGCACCCCATCAACACCGCTCACCTAATTAAATCTGATATCTCTGGCTGAAGCAAAATGATTTGTTAATAGTTCTTTGGGAATTTCCTTAATGAGTTTAGATGTCTTTTGTATGGTACATGTGGGGGTATTTTGCAAATGGAGCTGAAAAAGGAAAAAAAAAAAAAGGGAAAGAAAAATGGGGCAAAGAGAGAGGAGAAAGAGCACCAAAGCGAGGAGCAAGGTGTGGGCTGACGGCGGGTCCTGGTAGGCTGCTGGTGGTCATTAGCCGGGGACACGCAGCAGCGGTGCCGGGGAAGCGCCCTCCCCACCCCGCGCAGCCAGGGACATCTGTCAGGGACTCGCGTGTTACACCTTGATCAGCCCCAGACAGTGACACCATTTTCTTTAACAAACACCAGCAGCTTTTCTTTCTCCTTTATTTTAACATTTCTCAGGGGTTGGATTCCCTTTCTTCTCCTGCTCTGCTGAGAGTAAAAGGAGCTTGTTAACTTGCTTAGATATTTTGACTGCTGATGCACTTTGGCCACTTGCCTGTGGTAACAGTGTCAAAGCATTACTTGGGATAATTGCTATATTTGCAGTCTGAAGAGTGCTCTGACTTAGTGTTCAAGCTGCTGAATAAAAAAGAAATTGTCATTTTGGAAGAAATCTGTGAATTACCCTCCCAGTTAAAAAAGCGCACAATTTTCAAAATGCCTTTTCCCCTTGTGTTCAAGCGTAATGTTATTCAGATAATTAACATTTTAATAACTCGCTTAAAATATGAGAGCGGCTTAAAAGGCTCTGGTTTCAGTAGGGTTTTGTTTTGTTTTTATTTTTAGCTTTGGGGATTAACCACTATGGGGCTCTATTTCTTCATTCTGTGCATACCCAAAAGTACCCACTGGTCCATAAAAACACCGTGAGCTTCCAGCTTGGACTTTTCAAAGGATGCAGGATCAAGCTCAGAGTTTTCACAAAGTTTACTCGTCTTCCCAGTTTCCCACTTTGAACTAATACCGTAAAATATCAGTGCTCTTGTAATTATGAAATAACTGGGATATTAAAAATATTAGTTAGGTTGTCAATTGTGGCTCAAGCCATACCGCATATGGATAGCCCATGACAATTTTTTGATAGCCCTTCATTTAGAAAAGATGTGAATAATTTATAAGTGCTCTTATGACATCCATTTTCCACGTGGAAGTCGGGACTATAATGGAATTTAATTGTATGAATGCGCCATAAGAAATGGCACCTTTAAACTGTATTTGTTATGCATTTCACCTTTCTGAAAGGTTTGTGCGTCCCGTTTGTTGTGCAATCTTTTTCTTTGAGAGATTAGAACAGATACTATGGGCAGGCTTTGGTCCAGGAAAAAGTCCAGATTTCTTGTAGACTCACTGAATGTCCTTGAGCTTCCTCTGATCCACCTTCAGCAGAGGCGTCTGGAAGGGTCTGGTTGGAGCAAAGGGTTGGAATCCAAGGACCAAGAACTCCAGGCCAGGTCAACTCTGCCATCAGCAGCTCAGGGCAAAGGCAGGAAAAAATGATCCAAGCACACATTGCCTCTTATGATCCTTTTATTGTCAAGTTTGCCCCAAATCTCTAAAATAGAAAGTAAACAGAAAGGAAAGATACATTCTGATATTCAGAATTGTGCTTCAAATCCCACTTATCTGGATTCACACTTTTAAAATTGCACTGGGTCATGGCATCACAGCACCCAGGGAATGTACTGTAGACTCATGGAACCCCAGAATGGTTTGGGTTGGAAGGGACCTTGAAGAGCACCTTGTCACAACCCCCTTGCCAAGGGCAAGGACACCTTCCAAGAGATCAGACTGCTCCAAGCCTTGCCTTGAACACTTCCAGGGACGGGGAGTTCAGCAGACTAAACCTGTCATGAAATCCATCATTTCATATGACCTAAAGGACATCCAGCAGGAGAAACAGAATGATGAAAAGCTTGAGTGAACCTTTCCAATGCCCATCCTCGAGCCCGCGTTAATCAGCGTGGAAATTACCAGTTATCATCAGCCCTGTCGCTGTTTCTCCCTTACCTGTGCTCGGTTTCAGTCCTGTTGCATCTGGCTCCTGTCGTTTTATGGCACTCTGATAAACAGCTATTGATTTAATCAAAATTACGCAGCCAGGACAGTGCTCGGCCCCAGGAAATCTTGCGGGGAAGCACCTAGTAAAATTACTCATCCTGCATTTTTCTGTTGCTCGTGGGCTTCAGCGCTCGCCCGCTCTAATGCAAAGTGAAGCATACTTTGTTCTAGTGCCTCCAGATACCTTGTGTGGCTGCCTGATGCACTCTGATGTGCATTTCACCTGGCACTTGGAAGTATTTATTTAACACAGGCATGATCACTTCTCTTGCGGTGTTAATTCTGAAAAACGCTGAGCTCTTCCAAAAAGTGCTGATTGCTCTCCCGACAGGCAAGGTGGCAAAGGAAAAAGGTGCAGGGTCCCAGCTGATGTGGCCCGAGGCTGTTGGTGGGGAGGGTTTAATGTGCATGACAAATTTGCTGCTAACAAAATTGTTCAGGGGCCAGATTTTACTCTGGGTTATGTGAATCTGAATTTGCAGCGCTTCCAGAGGGTTCATCTGTTACTGGAAATTTCAGAGGTGGGGTAGGTCAGAATCTGGCTGTCTGTGTTTTGGGGTGTATTCTGCTCAGTGAGAGAAACACTGCCTGTTTTAACTCTTATTTAATTATTCCTTTATAATTACCTTTTTCTTTTTAAAAGAGCTCTTTTTATTTCTTTAAATTTCAATTGCCTATCCTGATCATTTACAAACTACTCCTGTATTGAAAAATAAAAACAAACCAAAACCACCCCACTTAAAAAAAAAAAAAAAAAAAAAA
>VYZT01057565.1:0-83738 GCA_013400735.1 Pomatostomus ruficeps | reverse complement strand
AAAAAAAAAAAGAAGAATGAAAGAAAACACCCCTCTAAACACAAAAATCCCAAAAGTTAAACAGTATGGAAGAAAAGCTCCTTTCTGTTCGGGTAGGATCACCAGGGCTGGGATAAGCCCCTTGCAATATTATACATATTTGAAACATGAGAGCTATTGTTTTGAAGCTTTACTATGTTATTGTCCTGCTTGTCTGAGTAAGAAGCGTGTATCTCTGGTGGATGGAGGTTAGCTAAGTAAGTCATGCATAGATGGAATTTATTAAGTTTGCATGGTAGTGACAGCTGTGAGTGGGAACAGTAACTCTGAACGTGCCAGGGCTGAGAAAGGGAAGGAATTTTCATATGTGTCTTAAAGGAAAATGGTGGGGTAATGGTGAGAGCTCTTCTAATCACTCCATCTCATTACCAAGGGGGAAAGTCACTGAAATGATTTTTAAAGTGTAATAGTCTGGCGGAGAGCTGTCTTTGGACAAGCTCATCAGGCAGATGAGGACAGGGAAGAGTCGGGTTCTGTTAAAAACCACTGAAAATCAGCGATTTAATACAAATCCATTCAAAAGGAGTTATAAATATACATCAGTGCAATGTAGGAACTAGTTAAGTTATCTGTTAAATTGGCTAAAAATGTTTTTTAAATATAGAATTCACCCCCAAATCACTTCCTAACCATCTGATCTTCAGGAGCTTCTTGCGGAAACACTTTTTTCCCCCTTTCTTTATTTTGCATTCCCTCTCTGCCTCCTGAGATGAAACTCACCTTTGCTGCTGGATCATTAAAATGGCAGCTGTCACTTAGAGGGAGACAAATTCCAGTTGCTGGGGCTGATCCTGGCAGGGCTGTGTACGCAGGGAAAGGTCAGCCTGGCTTGTGAGAGCCAGAGATGGGCTGCCTGGGGAGCAGAGCAGAGCCAGGCAGGGACAGGGGGAGAAACACTGGCAAAGGGGGAAATATTTATTAATGACACACCTGGTGTTAAGCCAGCTTGTCCTCCTGGGTTATTGCTCTGGTTGTGGTGAATCAGACAAGCAACAGAACCCGCCTGGAGCAGGGATGCTCCAACCCAAACACAGCGAGAGGAGAAATCTCCTGCCTCCGAAGGCTGCGCTGAGCACAGAGCACAACACACTGATGTGGCTTTTTAATGTCCCTTTGAAACCCCAAATCCTTCTCTGGCCCCTGTGGGGCTACCAAAATGAGAGGTGATCCCTCTGCACCTCCTCTGCCACCCCTTTGTGCCCTTCCTCCTCTTGCCCTCACCTGGCTGCACCCGGGATCCCATCCCTGTTCATTGTTCATACCAGAAATGCCCAGGATGGGCCCTGCCAATACATTTTCATGTGGTTTAGGTATAAATCTGACCAGCAGAATATGATGTCTGCCCTGGTTTTTTTCAAACCAGGGCTGCTTGTTCCTTTTGTTTGGTACTGTATATATTTTTAAAACAACCCCCATCTTCATAGCTCTTGGCACCGTTCAGATTTTTTTTTTTTCAGGCAGATTAAAATTAATTCTAATTTTAGAGAGCTCTTTAGGTGGCATCTTTTAATTTTCACCTTTTCCAAGGCTTTTGTTGCAGCCTAAAAATGAGCTTACAGTAGGTTAAATCCATGTTGTTAATGAAGCACTTCTTGCTCTCTGTTTTTTTGTTGTTAGACCACATAGGATATGTTCTGTTGATGTGTGGGGACTTATGATTAGATGAGAATTTACCTCTGAGGAAGCTCAGATTATCACACATAAAGCATCAGAAATAGAAAAATGATGTGCACAACCATGAAAAAAACAATGGATCTTATCTTTAGTTTTTTTCCTAATCACCCTCCAGCATCACTACAGCAGTTAAGTTGCCTCAGGGCTCGCTAGGATTTATAGTTTATTATAACATTGATAAGAGCAGCTGAGCGAGCAGTGAACTGGATGTTCGGTAAATATTAGTTTGAATTCGTGGCAGAATTTTGATCCGACGTGTTCACAGCTCCCCTGCATTTACAAAGTTCACTGCAAAATTGCTCTGCATTGACTGGTTTGGCAAATTTTGTGAGTGTGTGTGTGTGATTTTCCTGAACAGGAAACTAACCCGTGCAGATCAAACAGCTCTCGCTGCGGCTGAAAACACAGTTTGAAGTTGACGTTCTGTCTGTCACATGAATTCCATATTTCACTTAATAAGTTATGCAAATGGTGGATTTAATGTTTGGCTTTTTTTTGTAGTGTTGACTTTGAGTTTTGAATAACATCCAGGCTTAATAGTTTGATTAGTGAAATTAGAGAATAATTGGGAAGAACAAATTGTTGCTTTTGTGATCTGTCGGTGAATCACTTAGATGAAACTGTTCCCTGTGCCTTGTTTCCTTGTCTTCTATTTTGACACACGATGCCACATCATTCAGGGATTACCCTGAGGAGCTTTCCCTTCCTTTGCAGGGAAGTAAAACCAACCCCCCCCACTCACAATGGGAAGCCCAGGGCTGAGTGGGAATACCAGCACTACCTTAATGCTACCTAATGGATGTCACCTCTGTGGATTTATGAATCCCACTGCCTCTAAATAATGGAGGAGCAGTGATGCAATCCCCTTCACCCCTCGCTCTCTGTGGCTTGCTGGCACTGGGGTCTGGAAGCAGCTTCTTCTCATCCAAATTCTCTATTCGATGGGAATTTTAGCATTCATATTTTTTCTAGGTGTGGTCAAAGTTAAGAAATCCTGGGTTAGACTGTTTTAAAGAAGGAGATGAAATAATGCAAGAATTAAACGAAAATTTTAGCTCCACATTATTTTCCTCTTAAGCGACAAATGAAGACCTGTTAAAACCCACTAAGAAACACACAGCTACAATAGGTTGTAAAAATGCTGAGTTACTTTGAGTTTGTAGAATCTGCCTGGTAGTTGGAAGGCAGAAGATCGTGCTTGAGGTAAACCTGAGCTCAGATGTGGCCATGACCCAAGTGCCCACCCTGCCAGAACCGTCCCTGCTCCCCAGAGCCAGGCCAGGCCAAGCTGTGCCACACCTGGGCCCCACATCTGCGTGGCAAAGAAACCTCCATGGCTTTCCTCAGGGCTGTTTGTAGGCTCATTAGAATAAATAAATAAATACATGGAGGAAGGAAAAAAGCCTCAAATCTCAGCTGATCAGGTCTTGCTGGATAGTTTAGCAAAAGTGCACAGATTCTGCCCATTTTAGCAGAAGGGAGGATTTTCTTCCAGGATTTTCCAGACTAAGAAAGTCTGTCGGTGCTGTGAACCTAAGGAGGAAGAAGCAGAAAAAACCCCTCCATTCATGCTTCCCTAAGTGAAATCACTTATCCCTGTTTTACCAGCCTTTATCGGAGTTTGTACACTTCCTCCAATTAAATTATTTTTTTTTCTTCAGGGGAGCTCGTGAGGCACTTACATAAATTCTCTTAATTTCTGAGTAATGCAGTCCTGACAATCACTTAAGACAGTGGAGTTGATACCGCTGTCAGGGAAGACTCTTTTTCAAAAGAATGTTTTTATAGAATATCACTGTGACACTTCGCTTAGATGGATGTCTTTAGCAGAATTTGATTAATGTAATGTAATAAAAGAGATGCACACTAAAGTGTCTGTACATGTCTTGTTAAGTATGTTTGATTCATTATATGTAGTTCTCCTCACTTCTTTTCTCTTTCCTCAGTTCATTTTTTATCATTTCAATAATATATCTATAAATATGAAAAAGTTGGCACTTTCTTTGACATATATGGCTATTAATTCATAACTCTAAAAAATTGTATCTTTCAACTTGTCACTTTAAAGCTTGTACAGTTTATTACAGTAAGTAACCTGTGTTGGAAATTAGATTTTGAACTTTAGCAAGGAGATAAATAAGCTTGTGGACATAGAAGTTATGGAGAAGATACCTAGATATAGTGCTAGAATAAAATTGCATGAAAAGATCACTTACTTGAAGATGATAATTTCAGAGCTCCCTGAGGATCACATTAAGATTGCGTATAGGAAATGGGCTTCAGCTTGAATTCCAATAACTTTAATTCCTAGAAATGGCAATATTTCAGTTAATCCTTTACCTTGGGTGGGTGAGCCTCATTCTGTAGGCCAATAATATGTATCAGCAGTGTGCAATTTCACTAAATATAGGAAATTTACTTTAGAAAGACTCCTGAAAATTCCTCTTGCCCAAGCTTTGTCTGTCCTTTTGCAGAATCAATCAGTCTGAGGAAGAGAAAAACCTTGAAAATTTTAATCTCTTTGCTACAGGGTGTATGATAACTTTTAAAGGGAACCAGGTTGGTTGTTTCCTGGTTGGCCAAGTAAGGCATGGGGAAGCAAGGATGCCATTGACCATTTTCTATTGCTTTCCTCTGAGAGTAAAAAGCAGCTCTGCTTCTTTTCTAGTTAGTTTTTAGCCTGTGAATTTTTCAGAGGAGGTCTGACAGGTCCAGTCCAAGCTGGGATCGCGTCAGGTTTGGGACTGCAGAGATTCTTGGGACTGCAGGGAAGACTTCTTTGAGTGAATGTTTCTCAGAACTCATCTGGGATTGGGAAAGTTTCTGAAGGGAGTTAAGCAGAGCAGGAGCTCCTGAGCAGGATGTCCACGGTGGTACAGCTGAGCACATCATCATCAGCCTTCCTGGTGTGGAGAGTCTCCAGGGGCAAATGGGGAGGGTGATGCCTGATGGTTTTGTGTCTTTTCTTTTTAAAACCTTTTTATACCCTTTTCCTTTTCCTGTACCTTCACAAACACTCCCTGTACCCTTAGCACTACATGTTTATAACTTTGTAGTCTGATATTTAACTTAGTTTAGGTGTTCTCTGAAGAGAGAAGATAAAACATCCCAACTATCTCAAAACCAGAGGCTCCAACCTTAGATGGAGCCTTCTCTCTAGAACATATTTTTTAAACTAAGCTATAGTCTCATTTGAGGGGGGATAAAGGGACAATTACCTCATTCGTTAAGTTTCTTATTGGGGGATTTTAGGTAGATCTGCTAATTTGTGAAGTCCATAAAATTGTATCCGTGTTGCACACGGGGGGTGCTGCTCGGTGTGTTTCCACCTGTGATGAGTTGTGCACCCAGGATCCCATTAAAACCCTTTTCCCTATACTGCTGTGTCTGCCTCTTATTTTTACCAGCTCTTAAGGCATCAAGGGGAACAGAGGAAGGAGATGACCACTCTGGAAAATCATCTCCATCCTCCTGCCAGCAGGGTTATTTCATTTGGTTACGGCAGGGAATGGGTGAATGGTACTTGGCAGGCAGAGTGTGTGAGGAGGTCACGCTGCCGACATCCAGAGCACAGACCACACGAGGAGGGTGGAAACACAGGCCCTGAGGGGCCTGGCCATGGGGGCAAGGTGGGTTTGCTGGCAACAGGAAATACAGAAGTCAGGGCAGTGATGGGAAACCGCACAGTGCAACTGCTGCAGGATTGCAAATCACGGAGCGCCTGAGGAGCGCTCGGCGAGCAGGGGAGATGTGGTGGGGAAAGATGTGTGAAATCAGAGCTCCCAAGTGAGGACAGATGGACCAGCCACAGGAAGAGGGGGGCGAGGAAGGTGGCGATGCCACAGAAGACGTGCCATTTGGTACGTGGTGCAGGAGCATTTTGCTGTTACTTTTTCTGCAAAGCGGGGATTTTATTGCTAATACTTTGCCATGATTTCTGTTAGCCCAGGGCATGCGGTGGTGATAACATGCATCCTCAGAATGTGGTTGTTTTAATCAAGTGCACACAGTAAACAGGATCCAAAAAAGGAGGCAGGGGATTCACTTTTGAGAAGTGCTCAAGCTTCGGTGTTTTCTGAGGCTTTGGGGAAGCGCACGCGGTTGAGTGGAAGCCACAGCTGATGGCAGCGGGTCTTTGGGCACCCTGCAAAGGGAAGTGAGTGTTCACAAAACAAAGGTAGGGTTCTGGATGAGCACGGGGCCAGCAGCACCCAGAGCAGCACAGATATTTCTGATGTGGGGGGAAGGTGGCAGTGTTATGTAACACCCTGCTGGAAAATGCTGGGAGGAATGTCACACCCAGGAGCTGGGCAGGTGCTCCAAAGCTGGTTCCCCATGATACAGTCACAGCTTGGAAGCTGAAATTCCCATTTCCCAGGCAGAGAAGATGCTCCTGCCAGGTATGCACCTCCAGGAAGGAGGTGGTGAGGCCCTGGCACAGGGTGCCCAGAGAAGTTGTGGCTGCCCCTGGATCCCTGAAAGTGTCCAAGGCCAGGCTGGATGGGGCTTTGAACAACCTGGACTAGTGGAAAGTGTCCTTGCCCATGGTCTTTAAGATCCCTTTGAGTCATTCTGTGATTCTATGAACTCTGGTGCTCAGAACTTCCTTATTTATATGAGTTGTGAACCAGCCAGATAAAGAAAACCCAGCAGGCTTTTCACCTTGAACAAGCCGTGTCTCAGGGGAGTCAGCCCAACTGTATTGATTCCTGTCAGCACACTTGTCTTTGGGGAATCATTTGTTTTATAAAACCAGATTGCCAGATCTGTACAGCAGAAGGAAAAGGGAGACAAAACAGGTTTTGAATGAAGCTGAACAAAACTTCCAGGAGTGAAGAGCTCCTATCAGTGATAATCTGCAACATCTGAGCATGAACAGCTGGGATAGGCACCTGAAATAATGAGTGAACAGAAGGAGGTTGGACCACTGCTGTGAGAAAAATACCCCCATGGGCTCGCTCCCATCAGTGTGATCACAGCTCACCCCCAAGCTGCCTTATCCTGGTGTCTCTGGGGTGTTTCCACCAGGGAAGTTCTTCTCATCCTTTGGGTGTTTCAGCTGTAACAAACAAGGGATATTACACGTGCCCCAGAATCACAGAAAATGCTGAGTTGAAAGGGACCCACCAGGATCACCCAGTCCAACCCCTTGCCCTGCACAGCACTGTCCCCAAGAGTCACACCAAGCGCCCAAGGGCACTGTCCAAACACTTCTTGAGCTCTTGGTGCTGTGACCACTGCCCTGGGGAGCCTCTTCCAGTGCCCAACCACGTCTGGGTGAAGAACTTTTCCCTGGTATCCAACCTAAACCTTCCCTGACACAGCTCTAACTGTTTCCTCAGGCCCTGTCACTGACCACCACAGAGAAGAGATCAGAGGGGATCTTCCCCTCCTCTTCCGCAGAACTGCACCCAATATTCGAGGTGAGCAGAGCGGAGTGGGACAATGGGGACACCGTTCAGTGATGACTTGGCAGTGCTGGGTTAATGGTTGGACTCAATGATCTCAGAGGGTTTTTCCAACTTAAATGATTTAATGATTCCATTCTCTCATCACAATGATTTGGGATAGTGAAATGACCAGTTTCTACCGTGAATCAGGTAAAGGGCTAGAATATATTCTCCAGAATATAACCCTCACCTAAGTAAGTAATTTTACCTGTGGGCAAAACTCTCTGTGAACACCATGAATAATAACAGAGAGGTGATTAGGGTGCCTGCTCACCCCAGCAGGAGGATTATTGCTGTCTCAGTGGGTGGGCAGGTGTAAACCTCACACTGGTCACTTGCCAGTTTAGATGGCTTGGCTTTCATTCACCTCCCTCCTTGCTCCAGGTGTGCTCTGGCTCCTCCAGAAGCCACAGGTGCCGTCACTTTGGCCTGTTTGCAGGGAGGTGACTAAATCAGAGGAGCTGGGCTCTCTCTTTTCTTGGCTGAAGGAGAGAAGGAAGGAAGCAGAGAAGGAAAGAAGAGCGAACACACTCATTTTTAAGGTAAAATCAGCTGTGGGAGGGGGGAAAACAAAGTTGTGGTACTATCTTGTGGTGGCTTATGGACTTTTTGTGTTTGAAAGCTGAACAGTGAAACCTGAATTTCATTTTTTTGTGTTGGAAAAGGTTTGGAGTGGTTGTTCTCGTGGATGTTTAGTGGTTAAGCCCTGGTCTTGCTGTTTGCTTTGGTTTCTTCAAACAAATCTCTTGAATATATTCTTAAATAAAACAAGCAAATAAGGTTGTCTTAAGGGAGTTAGTGCATTTACTTGGGTGATTATATTAAGTGTGTGCTTAATTGTTCTTTTGATACCAGCCAAAGTACACAGATATCAGCTCTCAGGAACTGCTCAGAGCAGCTATCTTTGCTTTGTGTTTGTGAGAGAGGACTAGTGGAGTTTTTAGGAGAAAAACAAAATATTGGTAGAAAGTTGCTGTAGGTATAGCCTCCCTATGCATGCAGTTATGGTTGAAGATGTTACAACCACTTTTCAAGGCTTTTTTGTAGCAAGAGAAGTGGATTTCCTTGTGAAAGATGCCTGGTCCCCAAGCAGAGTAACAAGGAGGGTGTGGAAAATGCCTGTGGCTGGTTCACTCGAGGCCCATAAATGCAATGAGTCAGGTATTTTGCCTTTATATGCTGAGCTGGGAGCTAATGGAAATACGTTAAAAATGGTGAAGCTGGCAAAATAAACCCTCTGTGCTGATTGTTTCTGGGAGCAGCAGGAGCTGCCGTGGGGTGGGGCTGGAAGGGGATGCCCAGGAAAGGGGAGGAAGGGCTGCTCTATGCCTGTGGCTGAGGCACAGGTTACGGAGCACCAGGGCGGTGAGCGGTTTGAAAATGAGGAAGGGGCGTTGCAGGGTGTGAAATTTCTTCTGGAAAGAAGGGTGTGTGTTGTGGTGAGAGCACAGGGAGGTCGGGCAAGAAAACGGTAAACACCTCTCCAACGGGGTGGTTTCCTTCCCTGTTCCCTCCACAGCACGGCCTCCCCTGGCATCCCCAGCAAGAAGAGAAGTGAGAATTCAAACCTCGTGCATTTGGGGGTGTTGGTGTCCCTGCTGCACCTGCCCCGGTGCTGAACAGCAGGTGTTTGTGGCCACATTTGTGCTCCTGCAAGGAAGGGATGAGGGGCTGCAGTCCCACAAGCCATGCCCAGGGTGGCTGCACAATATTTGGGGTGCTGGAGAAACCATGGGTGCTGCAGAGACGCTCCTCAGGTCCCAGCAGGGAGACACTTGAATGCAAAGTCTTTGTTGGATATGTTTGCTTGCTCTAGGGCCCAGTTTATTGCCCTGCCACCCTCTTCCTCCCCCCAGAATCAAAACCCCATGGCTTATCAAAACTCATTTTCTCCAAGTGCCTTTCTAAGTTTAGTTTTCTCTCCTAATTGCATGCCAAGATGGGGGGAGAAATTGGTTAATTGATTAGTAATTTAGTCTCTGGTGATATGCTTATTTAAGAAATCTGCCAGAGTTATATATGTCAAATGATTCACATGAAAACAACATCAAGTGAATCATATATAAAAATGACATAATTGCTATTAAACTTAGAAGCCATATGTGTGGCTGAGGAAATTACTGGCTTTAGCAACTCTTTTATATTTCTTCCCAAAGCCAGTTAGACTCTTCTGAACAGAGAAAGCAACTTTATGTGTAGGAAAATAGTCCCTGTGAGTGTTATTTGGAGATCTGTTATTTCAAGGAAGTAGGTGCATATTCCAGCACTGCAGGAAAAGAATCAAAATTGAGAGTGTTGGGAAGCTGAGAAAGGGGTCTGTCGCTTTTTCTTTTTCTCATCAGCGAGATTAAATGCCGGCTCTTGCAATATGCACCATCTGAGATTTTATTGCTTTCTGTTATTTTTAGTACTGGGAGGGAGATTAAATGAAATCCGGGATTATTTCAGACAGTGTTAAACTTTTTATTGCTCATTTCTGCTGTCAGGCTCAGGCTGACCCAGTTGGGTGGGTCACTACAGAAGTTGGGCTCTCCCCTGTGATCATCCAGATAATTAATTCCTCTACCTATACACAGTCTTATAGGAAAGCACCAGCAAAAGTAAATACTGCTATTAATACAGCCACTCTTTTATTTGACATTACTCTCTTCTCAAAAGTCTGTTGTGTGCTGAACTTCACATATGCAAACAGTATTTTATGTGAGGCTCAGCATCCTTGCAGCCTCTGTGGGATCATGGCCTCGTGTTGCTTCCCTGGGTGTTTTGGAAGCTTATTTTTGTTTATCTCTTTAAGGCTGCTTGAAATAAACCTAAACTGATTTAATATTTTGCATTTCTTTATCAGGAGATTAATAAGAAGTCTGGGTTGGTTTTTTTAAAGTGTGTATTTACTTCAAATCTTTACATTAAAAAAAATTAACTTGATACAGCTGACTTGCTGCTTTTTACTGATGGTTCCTTCATTTTTATTCCTTTTTATAGGGTGGTGCCTTTTCCATTAGTCACAGCCCCCGACACGTTGATATATGCAGTGAGGAAGGCTTTAGGTGCTGGTGGTGATGAATAGCTGCTGGAGCACTCTCCTGCAGTTAATCTTGGGAGGAAGGAGAAATTCTGCTCTGCCTTCCGCAGGTTGCAGAGGTCTCGCTTGTCTTCAGGGTGGGTTTCATGGGTTCACGAGCGTGCCTGCCAGCTGGTGCTGGCACAGTTTTAGCCCAGGACATTAGCAAGTCCCCCTGGATGAGGAGGAGGGGTCAGCAGGCAGCTATTCAGCTCTGACAGGATGCCTGTGTCATCGGCACTGAGGGATGGAGCCTCTATTGTGGCCTGTGTGTTGTGAAGAAACCCCCCAGTATTTTCTGTAATTAGTTGCTGATAAATCAGCTTCTAGGAGCCTCACATTAAAGCCTATCCCAGAGCCATGTCACTATAAGCTGTGTTTTGTTATGTTTGCAGTAACATTCCGCGTATTTTGGGTACTCTGAGTCTCCCACAGTTTGTCCTCGGCCGCCAGCCTGGACACGCATCGTTTGTCCTGCAGGCCTTTGGGCTGCCCTGGCACAAACAAGTTTGTCGGGAAAGCGGGGATTACACTGTCCTGAGCTGGATTTTTTCCCTGCTGTCTGTCTAATCTTGCTGTGGAGTCACTGATGTAAGAGGCATGAGCTCGGACTGGAGTGGGCAGTGAGTGTGTCTGCGATGGGAATAACGATTTATTCCGTAAACATGGAGCGCCAACGGAGCCCTGAGCTCTGACTCAGCCTCAGCTTGGGAAACCCAAACCTTTCCCCTGGCCTGTGCCTGCCAGCCCCTTCTTTCCCCTCAGACCTTCAGCCTTTCACCAAACACAGGCTGGGAGCTCGTCTCTGAGGCTTATCTGGGACTGTCACTGAACTTGTCAGTAAACATAAAGGGCTTTTGTTTCAAAGAGTTAACGCAGCTGGTTTGCCTAATTACCCAAAGGAAAGGGACAAGCTAGGTAGGGAGCCACAGAGAGACCAATATTTCTAAAGAATACTCTAACGTGTTGTAAGTTTTCTAAATGGGAACACATCTGAGTGGAGAATTGGTATCAGCAGTCGTCAAACTTTTTAATTTTTTTGATTTTGGGAGCTCTTAGTCATTTTTGTCTGAATCCAGGTTCACAGCTGAGTCATTCCTTCTGCTCTTCTTCCCCTGGTGACTTTTCCATGCTGTTTCATTTTTCCCAGATAGATATTACTGGAGCAAGGCTATGCTAACCACGCTGCAAGTAGTGAAAACAGCGTGTGATTTCCTCGGGAAGCAGAGAACATCCTCCGTGTGCATTTCTGGGATGTGTATCCCGATCACATGGAGCTCTGTGCTGTAGCCAAGTGCATTAGGAGTCATTAGGATTGCTGGATTCACCTCCAGCTCTGGCTAAAGAGGAAATGATGAGTAAATACGTTGCAGTCTTCACTCTGGTGCCCAGTTCAGCAGTGCAGAAGGTTGAAGAGGGACTGAAGGAACCAGCATCAGGAGCTGCTCTTGCACGCTTTGTATTTTCACCTTGTTTGGTATTGGCACAGCATGGGATGGCTTGAGAGAGAGCAAAATGCATTTCAGAAGAGGAAAGGGGGCTCCCATATAATGAAGAGTTCAACTGAAATAAGTGTGGGGGAAAAAAATTATTTCTTTGCAAGCCAGATTTCTTGCCACTTTCAAGCTAATCCTTTCAGTTCACTTCAATACAGTCACTGAAGTAGCTTAGAAAAAGAGAGAAAAAGATCTTTGATATGCTAGATCAACCAAAGTTTAAAAAAATCTCTTTTTGTACATGCCATTTATAATGCAAATCTCAAGTTGGCATTTTAGTTTCACTTACTGCCGTTACTGAAGTACCTTGGAATACAAAGGCTGGAGATGGAGGGAGATCCCAAATGACAGAGTGCCTTTAATCGTTCAATAATAAATGAAAAAAAAAATTACATTTCCTCATTTCTGTAAATACCTTCTACCTCTGTAGTGTGTGAAGCACAGGGAAAGAGAACCTGACTGTACAGAGGCTGAAGTTATGTCTGAGTCTTCTGGGAATTTGAATTCAGCTTTGGTAGTGCATCTCCGAAAGGATTTGACCCTGGCTGGGGTGTCTGTCGTGTGACTTTCCTCCTACCACGAGAAAAATCTGAGTGTTAACTCTGTTTGCTTAGGCTGTGAGCAACTGGTTAAGTTTTCTGTTGGAAAGAAGCCTAATTTCTGAGAGTCGCCTTCCCAAATATATAACCTGATTTCTTTCCCCTGTGTTCCCAACATTTAAGCACTGATTAAATGTCACCAAAGATAATAGGAGAAATGCTCATGACGGCCAGGCTATTTTAAAATAGCATGGGCATGCTTAAAGCAATAAGTAATTTTGCCTGTGCTACACAGTGTGTTTAATGCATATTTAAATTAAACTGTAGACAACTTTGAGCAGGCTGGATCTGGAAATGAGTTATCTTTCTAATTGGGGATATTTTGGGATTTGCCCTGCTGAATTTCTCACAGCCGCTCTGCGGAAGGTGACTCTTAAATGGGGTGATTGTGGGCTCCTGCCACTCCTGAGAGCAGGGATCTTGAGATTATCCTGTCTGCCTTTTGAATCCTGGTATTTTGGTATTCTAGGGACCATGGGGGGACTTGGTCTGCAGTTCATAACCCAGCCCCGTGCTCTGTTTCCAAACGAGAATTAGTGTTCCCTTTCACTCCCTGCTTGGTGCTAGTGTGTCTTTGTCTCTACTGAGAAATCATTATGGCATCAGAGTTGCAGCAGAGTTTGGGGTATTTTCTGGGAGCCAGAGTGTCAAGATTATATGTTTAGTTAGTTATTTTCCCCCACTGTGATTTTTGGTTTTTTTTTTTTTTTTTTAACTGCAAACACCACTTAAACCTCGACTGTAACATGGGCTGCATTGTATCCACCAGAAGTGCCAGTCTGATTTTGAGGGGTTTGGAAATGTTTTGTTGAACCTGGGAAATGATGGGTGCAAAAAAGAGAAAAAAGAGTCCTCTAACTAAACTGTTACTGATTATCTGAGTGCAATGTACAGATTTAAGGGCCTGATCTAAAGACCACTGGGGTCAATTGACTGAGGTGGACTTTGAATCAAGACTTACGAGTGTTCAGTGGTGGAGGGTGCTGGAGATGAGCACAGCACACTTTCCTCTCCAATAAACCTGAAATACTCCAGCTGAAATTCTAAAGCAGAGTTGGTTTTTCTGGCTTGTATGGAAAAGCCCTAAAATTATTGCATAAGGAGTGTTTTTAATATGTAATGTGAGAAATATTCAGCTGGGAGCAGAGATTATTTGTAGCATCTCAAGAATGTGTCTTTCCAGGTGTAGGGGCTGGCATTTCAGAGGATTTTTTTTTCTTATTTTTGGACAAAAGGGTGTTTCATCAAACTTTCTACTTTTCAAAATTCTATGATCTAAGTCCTGTAGATTACATGTTTTCCCACACGGCAGTGATTCTATTGCCTTTTTCAGCCTGCTACGGAAAAACTTGAGGGAAAAATATAAATAAAATATGCCCAAGCATGCAAGTCAATGATCTGTGTGTTAAGCCTATTGGCACATACAGGACAATTTTATTGCATGACCTACTGGTTAAAAACATCAAAAATATAAGTCAAGTCATTTGAAGAACTGCTGTTTAGTGAGTTAGAATGAATGAAGTCTTTATTGAGTACACGCTTCCAGATTCATCACTGGTTCTGTTCTAGTCGTGCCCTATCCTAGTCCGAACTGCCCCAGGCAGTCTTTCTGAGGCCACTTGACCTGCCAGTCATATCTCAGAAACTACTGATACGGTTCCTGATTTAGTTTAGATTCCAAACAGGCTGGCTGCTGGATTACAGACTAATGACCCATCAGATGCTAAAGGCAAAGGCTTAAAGTGCTCTAGTGAATTAAGCCTCGACGTTGTCCGAAGGGAAGAATTTATTATGTCATTAAACTTGATTCAATAAGTTTCATTTCTTTAGATGCATTGCACTAAGCAAGCAGTCAGGAATTAGTGGGAGGGAGAGATACCATTTTGATTCTCTTCAGGTAAAGCAATGATATTCAAGTGGAGCAGCAAGGGATGCCATTTCGTAGGATTTTGGCTGTATTGCTAAAAACAATAGGTTGAGAAAACTCTTCATAGCTGATTAACTAACCATGGACTCCTCAAACTGGATTCACTTGAATATATGCTTCACTTGGTAAATACATAGCAAAGTGAGGCTTGCCTGATTTGATGAGGCCCTTGGTGAGGTTTCAGGGGCTTTCCATCAAATATCAAAGCCTCAGTGGTGTAAAGATATTAGTAGCAAGTTATAGATGGCACTGGGATTTAATGCAAAACTTAATACGAGCACATAATGTGATGAGTCAAACGGGGATTGCAGCCTGCCTCGGAAGGCTGCAACAGTGAGCTGAAGGAAAAAAGCCTGCATAATGCAGAGATCACTTTAAAACATAAAAAAACAAATTAAAAAAAATAAACATTTGGTGTTTTATCTATCTGCATATGTCTCCTGGTTGTGTTACAGCAACAGAAAAAAAAGTGTTTATAAATAATAACAAAGATTCTTCAGGAAAATGTTAGGATTTCTGCCTGTAGCTTTTGTCACTCATCTCTCCCGGTATCTGATGGAGCTCGTTTGAGTCCTCTAAGATATTTTTGTGTTGCGGATGTGGTCACACAATCAGGAGAGAAGTAAAAGGCTAGAAAACATGATTTTACTGCATCCTTTTATATCAGACAGTAAGATGGTAAGAGTGTATATTTCTGAGTTTTAAAATTAATTTAAATGTGGTTAGATTATCATTTTAATAAATTATGGACCTTATTACAAATATTAAGTTGCCCTACAATATTTTGAATCATATATATTTATATGACAGCAGGTCTGGGATTAAGATTTTTTTATTAGATGATTTTAATCACTTTAATACAATTCATAATCAAAGGGAGTATTTAATATTCTGGTCTTAAAATTAAAATTGACCTAATGGGCTGATTGTCTCTTTCTTTAATGGAGACTATTCTTTCCCTAAAATGCAGTAGCTTTTCCTTGGGAGTTAAGGAAGTGGTAAAGGTCACTCTGATTTATGTTCATACACAGTTTTACTTTTTTTTTCTTTAACACACTGGAAAGGCAAAATTCACTGCTGTGTTAAAACTACTTTCCACTGTGATCTGAATGATTAAACCCTGCAGATATGTGTGTATATACACACTCTTATGAATTCATATTTATCTGTAGGCTTCTAATGAAAAACATATATAATTCAACTGACCACTGCAAGATCTTAATCTATAGGATAGGCTTCTGAAGAACTAAAGCTGGGAAATTCATACAACTCCAGGAGATTCAGCAAAACATCCCAAGTGTTTTCCACCTTCTCCTGCTGTTAGAACATTCTTAATTAGTGTGATAGTACTAAGTAGGTGGCCCACAAGTTGTCTCAGACCTGTATGAAACTCAGCTTTACCTGGTTTGCCGTGGTTTGTGGTTTTGTGTGCATGTTTTGGACAAAAACTTTAAATACTTAAACCTTTTTGTTGGTACTGGGATGGACACTTCAACTGCCTAAAGTTTGTAAAAGAATTTTTCGAGGACTGCGTTTAATGATTGTACAACAAATGTTGGGGTCGTGGAAGCTGCTGTGTCATGGAGTTGTGTTGGAGAGAGCTTTTCTACCATCCCTTGTGGTGGCATTTTTGTTCTGGGCCCAGAGTGATGCCACCTGTGGTGCTCTGTGTGGGCATCCTCAGCCTTGGTCGTCTTGTCCTTCTCCATCGAAAATGTCAGGGAGATCTGAACTGGCAGTTTGAAAATTAAACAGATTTGAGTGTAGTGCTGAAAAGGCAAAATATGCTGGTTAAATATGAAAGGGTGTATATTTATCTTCAGGCATCGGCTGTGGCATCTTGTGCTGGTTGCAAGAAAATGTTACCCCCAGCTGGTGCAGTAGGACCCTGTTTGTCAGCATGCTCTCCCCATTCTGCTGCTCCTGGCCCACTATGGGTAAAAACAGCTTGCTGGAGTTGGAATCACAGAAATTTCCAATTTATGGGACCTCCCAGATACCCATGGTGTGTCTCTTTGTAAGCGGTTCCCCCCAGGAAGGAGGGGAGGAGAGGGATGGGGAATGAAAGAGGGGAATGTGGAGCCACAGGTGGCCTCAGCATGTGCTCCTTCTCCTTTTGTGAGCCAAAACTCTTGAGCACTCCTATAGCTGGTTTGGGGAAGGCCATAAAAGCATTAAAAACGGCCCCTCTCACCCCCAGAAATCTGTCTGAAAACATCCATTTCCCTTTTTTTTTGGCATTGATTCTGGATATAAAAACGGAGACCTGAATCCAAGGAGATCAAACTCCACGTCTGGTGAGTGGCTCCACGTAGCCTCGGCAGAATCTCTGTGAGTTTTCCCAAACTGCAGCCCAGGGATAATATTTAACCAGCCCGTGGGGGTGTTAAGGGATTATTGCCTCTGTAGAATCGTGTTTTATGATCACCCCGTCTCTGTTCCAGGCTGACCTGGGCTGTGTGTCCTTGCCTGCTGCATTGTGTGGCCACAAAGTGTTGTCAGGTGGCTTCCTCTGTGACAGGGATGGGGGACAGATGTGAAAGTTGGGGTGGTAAAGCATTAGCAAACAAGATGTGCAGGGTTTTAGGTTTTTCACCAGCTTTTGGCTTCATGTGCACCTTTAGTGATCTTTCATGGGGAATAGGTGCAATCTGAGGCTGCTGGTAGAATAATAACCCAAAATATCAGATTTTTCTATGAATAGTATATGGATGGATTAAGAGAGCAGGGCAACGCTGCCTTGAAGGCCACCTCAAAGTCTTCTTCCTCTCTCCTGAACCTGTCCCATTTCAAACTGCATTTAGGAATTTTAACCCAGACTTGAAATTTTTCACAGCATTACAAACACTCATTCATTTCTCTTCTTTGACTGCTGAACATGTGTCCTGCAAAAGAAATATGCTGAAAGGGAAGGAGAAAATTTCCTTCCAGTTTAATGCTGTCATCACTCTGCAGCTCAGACTCTGCTGTGCTATGAAAACACAGAGTATGAAGATTTCTGCTAACAAATATGAATTTGACTTCTGCATGCAAGTGATGTTGTTCTTTATGGCGTTTCTTCAGCCTGTTCTGAAGACACCATTCCAAAAATAACTTCAGGTTTAGAGTGAAAATGATAGCTTTCAGGAAAGGAGATGAGAAGCAAGTTCTCCCATTTTATAGAAGGTGAAATTGAGGCATGAGGAGCCACAGCTGGTGAATTTATTTTTTTATATTGTCTGAAAACAAAAAAGGTGTACCTTTGGAAATTACGTTTGCATTCTGTTTGTATAGGAGAAAGTATGGATATATTTGGTCTCCTGCTTAAAATAGGTTCCCCCCCTTTTTTTTTTTGGTGTGGACTGCTTCAAATTTGTGAAGGTGTATCTTTTATATGTATGATTAGTGTGTATGTGTACTTGGCACCTGTTTAGTAAAGTGTGTGTGTAGTAGTATTTTCTGTAGTTTACTGCAGCCTTTAGTTCTTGTTTCTGATTTTTTTGTTAATGCCTTAAGATACTTAATTAAAATTTATGTAGCTTTACAAAGTTGGACAGTTGGTTTAAAGGAAAACAGGGGAAAAACCCACCAAAATATTAGTCTAATGTGTCAGGTGGGTTTCCTTTCCCAGCTGTAGTTCATAGGATTATCATCGGATCTTAGCACTGGGAGGAAAGTTAACCACAAAGACAACAAGCTAGAGTGACAAAAATGTGTTGTTCCTTTTTTGCAGTGGATGACTTTAATTTCCAGAAGGGAGTCTCAGTTACCTATTTCAGAACGCTTCACTTGGTGCCAGGTATTTCAGGTAGATTAACAGCCCGGTGTGACGTGCCCGGTGGGAAGTCAGTGATGCGGTGGTGTTACCTTGGGTGCTGTAGGTACAAGGTACAAACTTCATATTCCTGTTTTTCTCCTGCTTGCATTCCATCTCCCACCTTTTGGTAAATTTTAAACGCACAATGCAGCTCGAGCAAGGTTATTATTGGATTTGCTTGCAAAAATTAGTGCAAACAAATCATTGAAAAGGTAAACAGGTAATTTTGAAGACTAAATTGAAGTGTCAAGGAGTTCTTGACTGTTCCAAGAATTTTTCTTCTGATTTCTTTTATTAAAATATCTATTAATCAGACACAAAGCTGGAGTATGATGTGTTCTCTTTCTCTACCCATTGATTGTAAATCTTTTTGCCACTCCTGTTGCCTTTCTTTGTTTTCTGGCACATTCTCCCCCATGGATGGCAGTGCAGAAAGGCATCTCACTGATGGATAACTCTATGAGGATGTTATGATCACAGAAAAGGGGTGTCTGGAAGTTTCTAGATGTGGCCTTCCATCCACAATACAGATTTAAGACTATAAAATTTGAATCTGAGTGTGTTTGGACCCGAGTCTGTATGATCCTTGCTCAGGAGGTGTTTGGCCTGGGGGTGTTGCTCTCAGAGAACCCTGTGAGATGGTAAAGGTGGCTTCACCTTGCAGGGAAAGTAAGGGCAGGAGAGACTCACGTTTGTAGGTGGATTTGGGTAAAATAAATAGTTTCATAACTTAGGTTGCTGACCAAAATATTTGCATAAAATCTGGCCCTCCAAAGGAGCTGAGTGGCTTCAGCTGGCCCGTGGCATTGCAAACAGAGTGGTCAGTTTGTCTGACCCTGGGCTGGCCCATTCGCTTTCTCTGGCCGTCCCCTTTCTCTCCCCCTTGCCCCTCTGGGCAGCAGCTCAACACTGGAAATCACTTTAGAAAGTAACACTCTTAGAAGGATATTTCCATTTAAGTTCATGAGATCAAATGCTGGTTTTGATTACAAAAGAGCAAACCTATTGCCCTCCACGGGGTTGTGTTGATGTAATACAGCCATAAAAGAGCACAATTTGTTTAGCCTAGCAACAATGAAGACTAAGAGGGGTCACGATTGCTCTGTGCTTAAAAAAAGGGGGGATGTAAACACCAAGAAGGGTTGAGTGGTCTCAGTTAAATGACAATATTGGCACGAGAACAAACGAATATTCAAGAGCCATAAATAAAATCAGCCCCAGATTAAGAGTCCTCAAATTATCTAAATTCTGGAAAAAGCTTCCCATGGAAGTCATGGGGGTTTACAGAGTTAACTGGTTTTAAGATGAAGCTAAGTAGTTTATGAACAGCATTATATGATGAGCTTTCCTGGGAGAGCAAGGGACAGGGCTCTAACCCAGAACTGAGAGAGGTTTCCTGTGTTTCTATAAGCAAAATTTAACCGGTCTGGCCTGCAGTGCTCCCACTTCAGAAGAAGTGTTTATTTGAGCCCTTTGTGCTGAGCACGATTGAGGGTGTCCAAGCTGCAGTTCCCAAAGAAGGTGGTGGATTTGCTTTCTTCAAAGCCCTTCATCCTTCTTGGGCATAGGTGTGCTGCGTTTGATGAACTGGAATAATTTGAGCTTTGCCCTTTTCTCTTGAGAGGCAGATGGGATGTGTGTGTCCCTTTGGTGGGGCTGCCAAGCTCTGGCAGGGGTTAGGAAGCCACGGCTCCCTGCGTGTGCTGGGGGTGACCCCCGGGTTCCTCCATGTGGGCAGGGGCACCGTGTCCACATCCGTGCCCTGTTGGGGACCTGGGAATAGATTATAGACAGTTTCAACTTTAAATTTCCTTGCTCTCTTGGGGGTGAAATATAATCCTTGCCCTTGCTCTAACACATCCTTTGTGGTTTAATTTAAATGGTGATTTTTACGGTGACATGTGATGCTCATCTGCTAACCTTTTCCCCAATATGTTCAATTTAAAGAAGCATCAAATCTCGGAGTGCGCCTCTATCTATAGACACAGAAGCGTGCTATGAGGTGCTTTACCTACTTAGGTTGGTACCTAAGAGCTTGTAAACAAATTCATAAATTTGTCATGATGATTATAGTGTTGGCAAACACAATGGTTGATCATGTTATAAATGTTTATCAACACCCGCACTCACCCACCTGCTAAGAGGTGCTACGCTTTAATGAAATTGTTTGAATATCAAGGCTGGTTGCTAAGATACAATGTTCTTGTTACCAGGGATGTGATGCTTACAGATTTCTGTTATCAAATAATGATTAGAGATGTGCTAACCTCAAGGTGCTCGGTGCAGTGGAAGGCTTACTGAGCCACAAATTAGTAAACTGTCTGCCTGAGCAGACACTTACAGAAGGAGCACATGTGCATCAAACTTACCGAGCTGACATTTTTAAAGAAGACAAGATCTGGCAGTGTAAATGTTCCTATAGATGATGAAAGACTGTCATAGGAAATGTTTACATGATCTGTTGCCTAGCACAATGTCTCCATGCCATTTTCCCTCCCGACGCAGAGCAGCGTTGAAATCACCAAGTCAAATAACTGCTCTCCTCTTGCTCACTAAAGCATCTCTTCCCACTCACCTCTTGCAATTGCACATTCACAAATGCTGATTTCTGTTTTCTAAGGGCCACACAAATATGGAAACAAAGAAGTGTAAGAAAAATGGCCAGCACACGGGTCTGCTGGACAAAAGATGGCATTTCTGGGAACTGCAGTGGATTAAAGGTTGAAAGTTTTGTTGTTGTTAAAACCACAGCTAGATGTTAAAGAAGACAAACATCAAATATTGATGATGTTTTCTTTTTAATGTAGGTGCTCTGAGGGCTCTGATTTGCTAATGCACTTTGTAATAAGGTATAAATATTGTACTTCATTTTATTCTTTTACCAAGCACTTTCCAGTGTTATTAATCATCAAAGAAAATAATGAACAGCACAATATAGGTGATCAAAAGGATTTTGCGCACACTGCTGCAGTGCTAAGTAACCTTTAAGTGTAATTGTTGATCTCATTATTGAATCAGGGTTCAAGGTGTGTTTGCAGTCTCTTCGTTAGCATGAATTTGAGTTTAAAGCCAGTTCAGCTGAAATTATCTCAGTTGTAAGCAGGGTTCATGCTTGCCTGTGAGACTCGTTGTATTTTTGCATCAGCAGTAATTGTTTGTTTCAGTGTAAAGGGATGTTATTTTCCTGCTCCTGTAAGAATCCTTTTGTAGCTACTCACAAGACACTCCTATTGCTATAAGTAAAAATCTGTTGGCAAATAAATCTAATTCAGTGCAGTTCTAGCAGATAAGTAGACAACTTTATAAGTACAGAATTGCAAAATAAAAAAAAAAATCAGCAATAACTTACTACGGTTATAATTAATGATATTAAGCTTTACCCTTTGGATGTAAAATTCCTACTTTATAAAATGATACAAGACTGCATCCTACAACAGGCTCTTAACATAACCCATGTTCTACCTACGCTGTGTGGGCTGTTCAGACAAATAATCGCCTTCAGCAGATGCCTTTGTCATAATGAGTGTGATAGTTTAATATTTATGGAAGAACTGCTGATTTTCAATGCCTGCTTGAAAACCCCAAGAATAATTTTTCCAGCTCTGAGGGCTGCACGGAGCTGAAATGTTGTGCGGAGTGAATGGGATATAGAAACCTCTCTGTGCCGCTTCCGAGTGATGGGAGTGGGGCTCCTGCAGGCGACAACCTGCGCTGTGCTTCTCTCTCCTCCTGCCTCCCCACTTCTACATTTTACCAGCAGCAGAGCTGCTAAAAGAGGCTGATCAGCCCCAGTTAGGTAAAGCTGATGAAGTGATGCAGAATTACCAATTTGCTTAAGCTGAGGTGGGAGAACCTGAAATCTGGCCTCTCTGGGAATGGATTTGCACCGTGGCTTGTGTTCACCTCCTGGGACAGCTGATCCCCTCCCCTGCTCTCCCACCTGTTCCTCTGCTGGCTTTTGCTGAGCTTTGGACCTGCATTGAATTTTATGGCTCTGCTATAATATTTCTGACATTTTTACTTTTCTTTTAGCATATATTAACTATGGAAATATAAAATATTCTCTAAAACTAGGTCCCAAAACTTCCCTTCCTTTCACCACTAGTTATCAGCAAGCTGGGGCTGTAGCTGTGGCCACCTTGGAAATGGAGAAGTAGTGAAATGCCTTGAAATAACACCAGAACACAGATGCTCACCTGGCCTTTTATGAAAATATAGACACTTTATCTGCTGCAGCTGCCTGTGAGGTGGGAGAAAAGTTGGCTTTTTTTCTGCTTTTTTTTTCCTTAGGTTTGTTGTAATGAATGATTTACATGGCATTAGATTATGTTGGGATATACTGTGTCAGGTGGCATGACCTGATATAACCCAACTTAATGCAACACATATGTTTAGATTGTATTACATGTGAAGAAAAATTCCCTGAGAAGCTGTCAGGAGCAGGTGATTCCTGCAAATGGAAAATATTTGCACAGTGATATTTTATACGAGTCAAAATTGAAAGGTGTGTAATACTTCAGCATGGATTTAGGAGCCTTAGCCCTGTGGACTTTGCTGGGACTAAAACTTTTTTATATGCCACTGTTCCCTTTGGAAATATGATTTAACAGCTGAAGTTGAGGTGGAAATTCTGCAAAGTCTTGCTTTCGTTAGAGCTGATGGAGTTGCAGTTGTGTAAGAGGCTGAAAGTGAGATCCAAATCAATTGACTCGCAGCTAGCAATAAAGCAGGATGTAAGGAATTCACACAAGCAAGTCTGGATTATTATTTTCCTTTTAAAATATTGCGTGCTTGATCGCTTCCCCTTTTGGAAATCAACTTGATAGGAATGTGGGCCGAAGTGCAAGGTTTACATTTCACTCCGACATGACTATGTCGAGGTACCCAGCTCTAAATTTGGAGGCTCATATGGATTTTTTTTTCTCTTTTTTTTTTTCTTTTTTTATTTGGTGTCAGAAATAGGAGCCTAAATTTAGGCTGTGAAGTTCATTTAAGAGTCTAAATATAAATGTTCTGCTTTTCAAAAGTGCTGAGCACCCTGCAGCTCCCGCAGACTCCATTGAGACTTTGCCTCGGTGTAGGATGCTGCTCCCAAATGCACCCCATCCCGGGGGGAGGCTCCTGGGTGTGCTCATCCTGTGTTTGCACAGCACAAAATTCTTTAATGCCTGAGATTCAAGAGTCAGAAAAGTGCCTGTGTGACCTTAATTGTGTACACATGTAGTGGCCTTGTGTGTGTATACATTGTGAGAGGGTTTGATCACGTCCCTCGCCGGGGTAAATGTTTGGGAGTGTGATGGGAGCGAGGCAGGGGTTACAGCGAGACAGATGTTTCTGGGAGGACAGAGAAACAAAAAATCTGTGGTTTGAGAAGCCAAACATCGGCACTCTGAGCTTTCTCATGTGGGCTCTTCTGTCGCCAAGCTGAGTTTGAAACCAAAGAATTGTCACACTTCCTTTGCAGGGGTTTTTTTACCTGTAGCCTGGTTGCTGTTGCATCTGTGCTGGGGATGCTCCTGTTTCTACTCTACTCAGAGCCTTCTCCATCCTGTCTAGTACCTAGCATTTCACTTTCTCTTGGTCAGATTTTCTTCTACCTTTATATTGCTTTAGCAGACTTGTAGTTTCCTTTTATCCAGATTTCCCCTTAAACCCACTTTTATTTAATTTCTGTCTGAAAAGCACAGACAATTTAAATTTGTGTTTGCTCTGGGTACCCAGCCCTAAATCCAGGAGCAGCATTTGCAGGTGATAAATTCTTTCGCTCTTGTGAGTGAAAGAATTTATCTCTAAGCTCAGCACAAAACCCTCCCATGCTGTGTAAATGGCTTTAGAAAAGCCTGAGAAGGGACAGATTTGGCTTGTGAGAAACTACATTTCAACTTTCAGAAGTTTAAAAAAAAAAAAAAACCAACCAAAAATCTCTCATAAACCTGAGATGTGAAGAACAACCTGAGATGTAAATAAGAGCAACCTGGCCAAAGGCAAATGGGTGATCCTGGACAAGAGCTACCCCAGTTTCTGCTGAATCCCAAGTTCCTACTTGGAACAGTGGTAGGATCTTTGGCAAGGATAAGCCTTGCTGTTATTCTGGGCAAGGCAATGCATTTCCTCTCCCCAGCCCTCATCAAAGAAATGCCTCAACTTTTTTGAGCTGAAGTGTCTCCAAAGCATCTGTCTCTCAAACAGATACCTGGCATGGCACTGCCAGCTCAAACAGTTAAAATTGGCTAGACAAAAAGTGACTGAGATCCGTGTCTATTAGTAAGAGGAGTTTTCAGGCAAACGATTATATGTGTTGCTGCCACTGCCAATAACGCCGATATTTATTTTTGTATTATGCACAAACCTTTAAACAGGATCATCCTCGTTACAACACATCATCAGGGGCTACTCTGCACTGAGCATATGGCAGGGCTGGAGCTTGGAGAAGTGGGTAGTAGCTGGTAAACGCTGACAGCTGAGAACAGACCATTGTCACTACTCCGAGCGTGTTTGCAGTCGGGGTGCAGAGGCAGCAGTTACCTGCTTTTGAAGGCTCCAGCTTCTCCAGAAAAGATGGGAGCAGATGTCAGGAGCCTCGGATTTGGATCCGACAAGGACTTGGATCAAAATATCAAACAAAAATATTTTAGGGAAAGTTTCTGGGAGGAAGTGAGCTATATGGGGAGCATGGCTTGCCAGGCTTTTTAAAAATAAAACGTTCTCACTCTGTGTTTAGCTCTCCCACAGTTTGAAACACTTGCGGTGATCGAGCCTAGCAGCCCTTGTCAGTCTACAGTACATCATCCCCCTTCGGTTGGCTGGGAACATCTCTCCTGCAAGGGCAAAATAAAGCTGCTCATTTTGCACACATGCTTTTAAAACTATAGGCAAGGAATACCTAAATATAAAACAAGGGCACCTTGGACTGAATGCTTTCTGACGGGGGCTGTTATCGCCCTTTCCCCTCGCAGCCACGCATCTGCTTCTCCTGCCTTTTCTTACATGCACCTGTAGCTTGCTGACAATCACAGACTGGTCTGAGTTGGATGAGACCTTAAAAATCCTCAGGTTCCACCCCTGGCCCTGGGCAAGCGCAGGGACAATGTGCTCTGTGGTGTGTATGAGCTGTTCAGACTCACACCGCTGTAACCCCTCCCTCCCTCTGTGCTCAGGAGCGCGTTCCTCCATTTAAACACCAACCCACAGCACCACATCTACAGAGGCAGCAGAAATCTGTGCATGGGTGCAGGAGAGAGGGGCCTTCTGCCTTCACAGGCCAGTGCATCACCCTCAGCCCTTTGCTTGCGGGGGGAGACAAGATCTGGGGTCAGTGAGCACTCTCAGTTTCTTCTCTGTGTTTTCCTTGGAGAGCTACATAAGCAAATAGCCTTGTGATAATTGTAGTGTGTCCAGGAGAGAAATTTTTTTTTTTTGTCTTTTTAAAATTGCTGTTCATATGATACCTAAAAATATCTATTGCCGGCTGGCTTTCTGCACTGTTCTTTTTGTTGGCACTTTGGAAAAAGTAAAATTAATTGATTGAAAATAAACTTATTAGTAACTACCTTCAAACTGAAAAATGGGCAGCTTTTTCTGGTATTTTTTTTGACTTGAAGCTGCCTGGGTTGGGAAGACAGGATGCTTTTCAATGCATAGATTATGAAAAAAAAGGAGATTAGCAGACCTTCATCGAAGAACCATGAGTTATGTTAATCCATGAGGCTCTTTATGGTAATTGCAAACTAAATCAAACGACACAACTGTTGAAATGTGCTGCAGAGTTTTTTTGCCAATTAACAATCAGAAACAGTAATGTTGATGTTCCTATGATAAGTCATAATATGTCAGTTTGCAAAAGCATGCAAAGTAAGTTTGCTGCTTCATGGCAAGCTTTTCTTTTGTTGCTTGGTAATGAATTGTAATGTAACTGCTTCCCATGTAGCAAGGAGAGGTAACCATCAGCACTTGGTGGGCTGGGGGCCTCCTCAGGGGTGAAGAGAGTGCTATTTTGGCCATAAATAGTGTGTTCAGCCTGTGAAAACATTATAGAAAGGTTTATTAATCAAAATAAAATGTAAAATCTACCTAGCTCATGTCCCTTCATATATCAATATTTGCTTCCCAAATTAAGATGCAACGTGCTTCATTGAGGCAGGTGATTTCCCTCTTTATAACACCATAACACCCAAACATGGAATCATCTCAGCCAGCAGCCCCCCATAAAACATTTTTTAGGGGTGTGTTTTATAGGAAACGACTGAGTTGGAGTGAGCATATTGCTTTGTGTACTAATTATCTCTGTCGGTGGCTGCGCGGAGCGGCTCGGAGCGCCACACCTGCTGTGCCGAGCGCCGCGCTCGCGGTCACGGAGTGTCTGCTTCCCGTGGGCACCTGCCCGCTCCACGCAGTGCCTCACGTCGAGCCGTGTCACGTTGTGTCACATCACCCACGAGACGTGACCCGGTGTGACCTGGCACGGCGCTGGCACCGCGGTGGGTCCAAACTCGGCGGAACCGCGCGGTTGTGTTTGTCGAGGGCGGTGAAATGTAGGCTGGCTCCCCCTGAACCTGCAGGTACTCAGGTTTACCCATTATCCTGCCTCTGTGTAGGTAGTTTGGCATTTCTCTCCGGGATATAAATACAGGAATTTCTCTGCTTGTGCTTATTTATGGGCCTTGTCGTTTGGGAAACAATAATCTTCCTACTTTTTAATCTAAATTGAACCGTGGTGAGCGCGCCAATAAAACACGTCACAACAAACAAAGGAAATTCTCCCTGTATTAATAATAAAATCTTTAAGATTTATCAGTCTCTCCCTCTTTCTTCCCTTTGTGTGATGCAGTCTAAAGCAACTGCTACATTTATAGATGTCTGATAAAATTTTAATAGAAGAACCCATTACCTTTGAATCTGGAGTAAAGAGACTGTATCAAAACCAGGAGTGTTGAGCCTGAGCTAAATATAACTTGTTAGCTGGGAGTAGCAGCCCGTGAGCTCTGTAATGCTGATGGATTGACTTCACTTTGCTGCAAGCAGTGGGACAGTGAATATTGCAGCAGGTGAGGGGCCATAAAACAAGAGCAAGAGATATTCCAGCTACTGAGCACTGGGATGTTGGCTGGATGCTGTTTTGGAGGTCTTTCCCAACCTTAATGATTCTCTGAGGAGGCTGTATGAGACCCACCATTGAGGATAACTCCATGAAACTAAGAATTTGGAGTTTTCCTGCTTTATTCTGGGGGGGCACCGAGGTCTAAAAAATGCTTGTCTTCTTGCCAGAGGTGGGGTTTGCCATTTATTAAGATGAGCTTTGAAACCAGACCTCAGTACAGGGTTTAACAGCCAAATCCAGAATTACCTGGGGTAAAAAGTGCTGCTACCTTGTACCCTGTGGGGGTTTTTCAGGAGCTCTTTGCTCCCCAACATCCAGCTCTGACTCGTGGATGCTCTGCTCACCTGGCATTTAGTGCCTACATGATCATCTTCTTAAGGGAAGGCTTCGAATTTTATGGAAATGTTGAAATAAATTTTCACTTTTGAAATTTTATTTTATATACTTAGTGGTATTTCAGGCAAATTTTTTTTTCCTTAACACTTAAATCTTTAGCAGAATTTTTTAACACTTCTGACACATTACTAAATGAAAATTGATGATTTTAAATACACACACACATATATATGTATGCATATATATATATGTGTGTGTGTGTGCTATAAAATATGACTTTTTCTGTGTCATTTAGAGAAGAATAATTTTTTTTCCGTGGAAGGAGGAGCTGCAGTTCAGGAAGGTTTTTAGCTGTGTAATTACTGCTGATTGCTGATAAGCAGGTAGAAAAGAGCATTTTTAGGAATAGGAACTTGCACTGTCTTATAGTGCATGAGATGAATTGTTAGCAACTACTATAGTGGGGTTTTTTTCCCTTTGACTAGAAATGTGCTATTTTCTGAGTGTTTCATTAGCAAAAAAAAAAAATCTAGATATTCCTCTGACAGGATGGAGTTTAAAGTCTGGGTGAAAACATGAAGTCAAATGAGGGTCTTATCTGAATCCCCATCTCAGCTGGGAGGGTTTATTACTGAGCTAATACTCAGTGTTGTAACTAAAGTTGCACGGCGCAGCAGGCTGCAGACACAGCCTGATGACCTCTATTATGACACATCCACTTTAGAACCAGATGAAATGTAGTAAAATGTATTTAAAAATATTTCAGAAACATATGTAGCCACCAGAATCTGAAGTCCTAAATGCATATAGCCTCTATTTCTCCACCAAAAGATGAAGCTGGTAAATACAGTAACATCCTTTCTCTCCTCAAGCTGAGCTGAATTTAAACTGTGAGCTTCATTTCCACAATTCAGTGCCCAATATGCAATCTGATCACACCTCCACTTTTGTGAGTTGTAGCCATGGCCTTAAATTAAATTACAAACCCTACATTGGACTGACATAAATCTGATTTTGGGCTGAACTTGAAGTGTTTGAAATACCAAATCACTACTCCCTGATCCCTAATGAGAAGTAATCAAAGAATTTAACCAGCAGTACAAACACTTACCCATCACTACAGATGTAGCCAAATTGACTCAAAGTACTCTTTTTCTCTATGAAAAAATTGTGTGCAAATATACCTTACTGACACTGGCTATTCCAGCAGAATCACTAAAGAGGAGAGAAAAAAACCCCTTCTGCTTTACTTCTCAAAAAAGAATCTTAATATTTTTTTTTCTCCCTTCCCTTCTAGAAACCTGTTTTTCACTGTTCTACCCTGTGCCCCATAAATAATAAAATGCAATAAGAAATTACCCAGCCTGCCTGGATGTGATGTGGACAATTGCTAACCTGGTGCCTCTGCCATGATCCAGACACCCATAAATTGGTTGGGGTCCCTTTCTCCTGTCTTTTTTCCCAAAAAACCCCTGGCTTGGCAGCTCACCTCCCCAAACAATCCTGATTTATGTGACTGCCAAACTTCCTTGTTGTCTCCTTGCATTTTCCACAGCAGTTTAAGATCTCAGTGCATTGGGGCAATTATGATATTATACAGTCCTGCATATGATGGTACTGACACCGAGTAAGAAAGAGAACTAAAAATCAATGCTGTTTGTGTCCTTCTGAGGAGGAGCAGCACTAAAGCTTGCCCTGGTGGGAGTGTGAAAAGGTACATCCTGAGTTGTAGCCTTAAGGTGATGCAGAGCTAAGGAAGCTGTCTTCTCTAATGAATTGAAGCCCTTGCCTTCTGACCCTATAGAGAAGAGAAGTTTTTTCCTTTCCTTTGCTGCTTTTTTCCCTCTCTGCCTTTTTGGAAGGAAGATGTGAGTGAGAAAACAGTTGTTATTAACGCTACTCTAGGCAATTTATTATTATTATTAATTTTTTTAAAAATTCCTGAGCATGGATGGTGGATCATGCCAGCTGCTCTGGTAACTGTAGAGTGGGATTTAAGATATTTAAATGAGGTGGCCAGACTTTCAGTCATTCTGTGGCTGCTGGAGAAGTAATTTTACACCTGATATTTAAGATAATCTGTCTACATCGTGCATGCCATCTTTCTCCAGTGTGTATTTTACTGCCCAGGAAAGCTCATGTTCCTGCTCAGTAAAGTGCTGCGAGTTATGTTTTGTCTAACACACCTTTTTAAAATGCACAGTTACTCCATGAGGGGAAGGGGATGGTGGGTGACATGAGCAGCACTGCAGCTGCTGACTGATGCTCTTAAGGTCTCCTATAAAAAATTGTGCTGATTATATTACACCTGGTACCAAAACCAGGCCATGCAAACCCCATACCTGATCCCAGGAAGAAATTCTTCCCTGAGAGGGTGATGAGGCCCTGGAGAAGCTGTTGATTCTCCATCCCTGGATGTGTCCAAGTCCAGGTTGAACAGGGCTTGGAGCACCCTGGGATAGTGGAAGGTGTCCCTTCCCATGGCAAGGGGTGGAACTGGATGAACTTTAAGGTCCCTTCCACCCAAACCATTCTGTGATCCTGTTGTAAGCATTCCATGAGAACAATATGCATCTGAGGGAGCTTCTAATAACTTCTGAAGTAAAGATGATGGTGGTGATTGTTTTATTTTATTTTACATGCAAGGACATAGACTGCCATCTATTAAAGCATCCATTAAGGATCAGATCAGTGCATGAAAGCTGTTAAATGTGGACTTGGTGTCTGGCTGTAGTGTCTCCCACAGATGAGCAATGCTTGGACAATCATTTTTATCAAGGAGATTTATTTTTTGTCTCTGCCGTGAAGTGGAAAGTTGCAGTGGCCAGTGTTGAATTTCAGAATTTACATGATGAATCAGGAATTTTACTCCCCCCTTTGCTGGAAAGAAGGGTCTGACACACCTTGATGGTTGTTTCTCTCTTAGTTTTATATATATATATATATTTTTTTCTTTTTTCTCTTTGGCTCTTTGACTATAAGCTGGCAGAGAATGACTCTACCATTTTAGTTCCTGTGATTCAGGAGTTAAATTTACAGACTGCAGCCTAGTGAATCACAGGTTCTCCATGTGCACGGATCTTTCCTTATGCACTTGCAAAATCTGAAGTCATGAGGCTCCAAAGGAAAAGTTCAGAGAAAAAAAAGTTTCTGTTCCTTCTTTCTAAATGTCCTGGATGCTGCCATTCAACTTCCCTTGAAAGAGACCTCATGGTCTTGTATTTTGGTGTAGCTGCTTGGTAATGACCTTGTTTTTGCAGAGGGTCAGCACATGTGACTGGCAAGATGTCCACAGGGGTTTTGTGCAGAGCTCTCTGTGCTGTATTGGGAGAATTGAGGGAAATGTGTTCTCTGCTAAGGTGTCAGACCCCAGAACAGGGCATCCAGGTCTGTTCAACATCACCTTTCTGAGGACTTCCCACAAGGAACATGCTTAGGTCCTTGAGGAGATCTAGATGTCTAAAACTATGGGTACATGCCAGGTGGAACTTTTGAGATTTCATAGCTTTTGGCTGTAGAAAAACTTTTGATCTTAAGTGTCCATCTGGGATTTACCCCTTGAAATCCAAAACTTGGACCTAGGCTCTACATCCTGCTGCCACTTAACCTTTGGATAGACCTTAAGCTCCTTAGATACGAGAAGCATGTGTTGATAAACTGTCAGTGCTTCTGAGAACTCCAGAATTGCTCAAGCCCAGCAGGCAACACCAAGAAGAGCTTCCCCTGCCTCCCTCCGCCGTGCCAGCCAGGCCGGACTTCTCGGAAACCATGAGCAGGGTGAAGGGAAGCAGATGGAGGAGTTGGAGGGAGGTTCAGTCCCTCCTTCTGAAGCCTTTCTCTGTCTGGCGTGGGGTGTCCATGGGGCAGGACGTGCCTGGGAACACGTAGGGTTGGAAAGCCTTGTGAAAACACAGCTTCCATGCAGGAAGAAAACCTATTTCTGCCCCAAGTGATGCCTCATTTGAATATTTGTAGGAACCCCCACAGGGTGTTTGGTGCCCGTTGAGCAGAGACAGCAGCACTGGAGGCTCCTGTCTCTCCACGGGGAAGCAGCTGTTATTACCTTCTATAAAGCAAAGTGTCTGATGTATTTGCAGGCAGAATTTGTGAAGACATAAAAGTGAGATCTGTCTGATGTCAGCTTTCACAATTACAGCTCTTGGTGTCGTCTGACCTCCTGAAGACCCAGTTTTTTCCACACATTTCCTCTTATTTACAGTAGTGTGCTGACACTTAGGTGGGGATAGAGACCTAGGGAAAGGAAATGGAAGTTACATTGACAAAAAAAGTCACAAGAAATTTGGCTCCTTAAGTTTAAGTTTTTCCTGGTGTTTTGTGTTTTTTTTTTCACAACTCTTCCTTTGTTTAGATGAAGTGAGAAAACCTCAAATGACAGGAAAATTAGGGAATGGGGAATTGCAGGAACATGAGACAGTCAAGCTCATGTCATGTTCTATCTTTTGTTTCCAGTGGAAGCATAAGCTCTCCTATAAGTGAAATTAATTTGGTAGCTCTGGACAAGTGTCCCTTGCAGAACAATCCCACAACATCACCAAGTGTTTGGCTGCTGCTAATTGTTGGTGAGAGGTGAAGGAATGAAGGGCATTTGCATACAGCTCAGTGAGGATAAAAGTTATGCAGGGAATTTTCTGCTCTTATAGTGTGCTCTAAGCATCCATGGGGAGATTTTTTTTCTTTAATGTTCAAGGTAAGTTTCTTGATTAACAAGGAAACTTGCTTAATTTAGGAGAGCTGGGGGGGAGGATGAGAAGAGATGAAAATGAGGAAGTTCTTAGTACAGTACCAGAAGAAAAAAAAAGTATTAACGATAATTGAAACTCACCTCCGCGAGGGCAATGAATCATCAGAAACAGCCTGTGGAAAACAAGGTTGTGCAACCTTGACCAGTGTGTGTCACTGACTGGTGGAATTTTTAGAAAAGCAGCAGTTTGGGCTCATCGCTGTGGTTCGTGATTGCACACACCTGTTCGGCTCGGAGGTTTTGCAACCAAATTAAAAAAAAAAGGAAGCTGAACTTGCTGCTTCTCCTGAGCAGTGCAAAAAAGCAGAAAACCACAGCTGTTCTAGCTGTTAACAGATATCAGCAGAGCACCTCCTGTTACATAATTGAGGATAACGTTTTTGAAGCATATGGGCTGAAGGTATTGTAAACTCATTAAAGCTTGAGGTGGGAAACATTCTAGCACATTTCTAGGTCTGATATCTCTAACAAATGTTTACAATTAGAGCTCCTATAGGCAATTTATTAAATAATAAATGAAGGGGAAGCTTGATGAAGAAGTAGACAATTGGGAATTTCTGTGCAGTGACACGTGAGTTGCGAGTGGAATTGTGCAAGATTGCTGCCCATTGATCTGATAACTGGTCACTTCGGGTGGCTTGAGATGCAGGATGCAGTTTTACTGCCTGGCATGTAATCTGAGAGAAATACAGTTTTCAGACACCCTCAGGATGTGTTTTTCTGGAGTTACTACCTGCTGCTTGCCAGCTTCCAGCAGCTGACTAAGAAAAGCAGTGGAAAATTAGATGGTTACAAAGTGGATCTCGACAGCCTCTATAGTTCCGTGGATCTGATTGTCACAAGGAAGGAGGACAGAGGTGGCTCTTGTTGTAATTGCACTTGCACTGACAGTGTATAGATGGATTTGGCCCATTGCTGAAAGCCTCTTTGTCAAGAAAAATTAAGTAATGTGACAACGCTGGGAGGCTGAACACATGGGCTTTAGTGAGCATAGGTGGCGAAGGGCTGGAACCAGCAACAGATCTTGGGGATGCAGCTGCTGGGAATGTGCTTTGTTATGCTCTATAGCCCTTCTTATTGATTCAGGAGGCTCCACTGATGGTGGGCTGTGGATCTCTGGCTATGGGTCCAATCCAAGTCGAGTCAGTGAATGAACCTGGGCAGTGTGCAGCAGTCTAAAAACTGGGAAATACTCGGTCCATGAGTTTTCTTACCAGAGAAGCTCTTCCAGCTAAAGCCAAAGCACAAGATCTCAGTTTCTGCAGGAGTAATGAAGTTTGCCAGGCCATAGAAACTTCTGGTATCATTTGTATTGTCCTAATGCACAATCATAGGTGGTTCAGTGTTTACAGGGAAGTAGATAACATCCTGCAGTTTTCAGGGAATGTTGTCTCTCCAAATGAGGCTGAAGGCCAAGTTTTTGCTCTCTGTCCTCACAGATCTGTTCCTAGGGTGGTCCTACAGGGCTTTGGTGCCACATGGAGCAGAGAAGAAATGTGGCCAAGCCAAGAGAGTGCCCTGTGATGGGTTAATGCAAATCCCAGTCTGTTACCCCGTGCCCTGCTCTCTTCCCACGACACCACAAGTGCTAAGAATCCATTGTCCTGGTTTGCTTTCCATGGCAGAGGAAATTTAATTTATTTAATCTGTGTTTCATTTGGTTGGCATCAAAGTGACAAGAGGGCTATTGGCTGGCACAATGCACATTATAGGAAAAACATGTTCCTGACAATTTATTATTAAGGACCAAGTTTTTCTTTTATGACTAAGGCTTGGCTTAAGGCTTGGCTTGTTGCTGGCATGTTCCCCCAGCAGGAGATGTGACGCTGTCCTAAAGAACCATTATCTGGGCCTCTTAAATGAAACACAAGCTTGTTAATGAACATCATGATGGTTTTGCAGCTATAGCTCCAAAAATTGTGACTTAAACAGCAGGCATGAAAAAAAAACAAGAGACAAGTCTAGGCTCTGACATCCTCTCATAACTGATCCAAATTTTGCTGAGCCTGGAATTGCATCCTTGTTGTTCTGAGGAATCTCAGAGCAGGACCTGACCCTCAGGTGCCGCCTACTTGCTTCCACAGGTGATCCAGAGGGAGTGGGATGTTTTCTGTTGCATATGGGCTGTGTAAAACTCTGCTATATTTATCCAATAGCACACAGAAACTGGAGACCTACTTTCCATCTCTCTGGGTTTTTGCCAAATCCTTAACATGATTAACAATTTTATTTTTTTTTTTTAATGCAATCAGATGCTCTTTAGAAACAGGAATGTGTTTGAAGGCTCTCCATACTGGAGAACTTGTGTGAAGGTATCTATTTATTTTTCCTTTTTAATTTTTTTCCCCTACTTTGCTTACAGTTAAGATTTTAAAATTGTGCATTACATATTGTTGCTGTTCAAACTATTTGGGAAGTATTGTGTTTTGGAGAAAGAAATGGGAAGCTATTGGCTTGGTTAGGGACTTACTAATTATTCAACTTGTTTACTTTGAGGAAATACCCATTTCACTGTAAGTGCACCAAATATTTGAACTGGGTTCAAGCTATTCATCAGGGTTTTTTCTCTGCATGAATTTCACATCTCTAACTTCAGTGCAATTAGAGGTTAACCTGATCCTTTTGTTTTAATACCAATCCAAAGCAACACAGCACAGCTCTTTGCAAAGCCAGTAGAAAAAAAATCACAATGCAAATAATATTCTGATTGCTTTGGTAAATCTCTGGTATTCGTAACAATGGAGTATATCAAGTTCATATGTGGCATTAATTATACTGCAGCGTTATGGATCAAGAACAGCTGAAAAGGAAGGATTTGCTGGGGTGATAGGTAATCTATGGGATATTTGTGAAAATTTGGCCATGTGTGCCTGGAGTTTTGCACATCATCTGAACTCTGGTCTGATTAAAGTTGCACAAACAGATTTCTTGGAGAAGCTCTTTATAAAGTTGATTTGATTGGTCATGCCCTTTAGAACCATGCTCCCCAATTTGACTTGTTCCCAAATTCTAGGTGGTGTGGGGTTTGTCTGTGTTTTATTTCAGCTTTTTTGGTGTGCTGGGGGAGGTTGAACATTGTTTTGTTGCAGCTCGATGTGCAGTGCTTTAATCCAGGTGTCTCCCTTACACGCTATATTCCCATCAGCATGGGTAACTCTGGGACACAAATTTATTCTGGAAGAGAGTAATAAAAATGAATGTTGTCAGTGTCTGTGGAAAATGAGCACTGGATCTCCAGCTAATCAGGTTATTTCAGGCTAGTTAAGCATATTTCTGATTCCAAATTTGTTTGCATTCGTTAATGTATTTCAGTCTAAGATGCTCTGTGTGATGCTTTCGTGATGTTAGAGAGTTTTGGAACGGGATATTTGACCTGTTCTGCAAAGAATGCATCTGTTCACTAAATCAAATTAGAAAATGCTTAATCTGTAATTTTTACTATACCAAGACATCAAGGAAAGGAGAGGGCTTTACTGGCAGTGGAAAAACTATTAACATTTTTAGCCTTATGTAAATATGTAGAATAACTCTACATGGAGTTTTTTATTAGTGAAATGGTCCTCCCTTCATTAAAAACACTTTGCTAGAAAGGCAGAGGGCAAAATCAGCCAGGCATTTTAATTATCCCAAGTTTTCCGTGCAAGCTCTCATCTTGTGGTGTGGGTGTTTTCTTTAATAACCTCCCAAATACCTGCAAGGTTTGAGAGCGGTGAAACTCCCTGTAGGGTTACAGAAATCCATTCCAGCCTCACCTTTGCAAGTGAAAGGTCAGTGCAAAAACATTGACTCTTCATGCATGCCGGAACTGAGACTTTTGCCTCGTTGTTTCTGTTTCTTGCTTGAGATCCAACTCATCCCCTTGCTCCTCTCAGACTTCCAGAGCTCTCCTGTTTAAGTGAGGGACACTCAGGTAAAATATTTATTATTGTGGATTACCCCAGTAAGGTACAGTCACAACAGATTCAAACCGTGCATGTCACTTTTCCAGCAAAAGCTAAAGGCAGAGAGGAATCAATCATTAAATTAAGTTGCAAATATTAGATATCCACACTGAAGAAAAGCCTAGCCCTTATTTTTCAGGTACATTTTTTCCAGGCTCTAAAAAGGAACAACTGTGTTTGTTTTCTTGAAGGATACTTCAAACTCTTTGTTGAAAGACACTGTTTAATAGTGAAATATTGGCAATTCCTGAAAATTCAGGGCTGTGGGGGACTCTCTGCCCATTATCTGGCTAATCTGGGCACACTGTCACACTGTTCTTTTAATAGGTGTGTTTGTGAAACCAGAATGAGGCTTGCGTGATCGCTGGTGGTGATATATGATACCCGGTTTCACAGCAAACTGTGACAGTAAGGGACTGAAACAATTTCTCCCTAAGTTATGCTGAGATTCTCACGAATCATCCTTTTGTCTGTCCCCAAAACGTGGGTGCCACTGCCTCGGTGCCGAACACTGCTGCGACTGTGTAGTCTCTGTTTCTCTATGAGAAGACAGAAACCATCTGGTCTGAAACACAGCCCCCTTTGAAAATACATATCCCATTATGTTAGCTCTGAAACAGCCTGAGCAGCTCTGCCTCTCAAGAGGAGATGGTGTCTTAACATGTAGAAAACTTTTTCTTTTTAAATTTTTTTTTTTTTTCATTTTACTGGGGGTATGGGGAGAAATGCCAAGAATATTCTTAATTATTATTATATTTATCCTGAGCCTGTCTTGCCAATGAAATTGCTCTCAGAGACTGTGCTTTGCAGGATGACTTATTCCCTTGTCTGGCAGCGGGGTGTGGTGGTCCCTGGAGATGCCCTGGGGACTGTGATTCTGTGTGCTGGGGGATAACCCAATCCTTCCCCAACCTCCATCATGACCCCTTTGTCTTCTTGTCAGTGCCAGGCTGCTCAGGCACACAAGGTCTGTGCGGCTTCAGGCCACCTGTGCACCCTTCCTCTTTCTCTCCATCCTCCTCCCCCCGGAGCTCGTGTCCCTTTGCCTCTCTTATCAGAAAAACCTCTGTGCTGCAAGGAACCCGGCATGGGCACCTTCCTCAACCCTGGGCTTGGGGAAAAGGTCAAACAGGCAACTATAATCTGATTTGGTCTCTATTCAGCACTCCCAACTCCTCCTGCGAGGAGGGGTGAGGAGGGTGGGTGGTGGAGGGGGAAGTTTCATGGACCCTGTGTGATGCCGTAGCAAACCTGGTGCTCTCTGGCTGGGAAATGCTCACTTCTGATTTACAGCAGCAAGTACAGAATTAGATTTGCCCCCCCGCGCGCTTCTATTTTTCCTGAGTGGTATTCATAGGACTAGCAAGCTATGCTGCTTTAAACAAAAAACCAAAAACCCCTAATGTTCTATAGCTCCCCTTTAGCAAGATACGGACACAAATGGCTGTGCAAAGGTTGCTAAATGCAAATTTAGTTGTTATAATTAGGCCTTCACTATTGTTTTCCACTTTTAAAAAAGCCTAGGTTTTTTTTTTTTACACTTATTTGCCTTTTTGCTCCAAAGGTGCAGGTTTTGCTTAGCTTCTGCAATAGGTCTGGTGACAGCAGATTTGTGCCTAGGTTTTGATAAATCGTTCGCTGTGCTGCTTGGGAAGTGGATGTTCTCAGCTGTGCAGAGCTTTGAAAAAATCCCTCACAAGCCAACAAGCACAACAACTCAAACCCCTCATTTTGAGCCCTTCATTTGGTTATGACAGGCAGCACTCGTGGCTGTTCCCTCTGAGGATGCGAAGTGCAGGCAGCCAGGAACGTATACGAGGTAACCATTACGCCTAAGTCAACACAGGAACACGCCAGGAATGTTGCTGATGCTTTAAGAATGCACCTAATTAATTTAAAAGTAGTTTCTGTGGGTATTATTCTCTAACCTAACCCTGAAAGCAATTGCTATTTTCTTTTTAAAGGAGGTAGAAACGAAGTAGAGCTGCTCAGTTTAGGTGGGAGAGCTGCCTGATTTTCAGCGCAGGTAAGGCAGATTAATAACAGGCCACTCATAAGAAGGTTTCAGATCTCACTGTCAGAGGGTAATAATTAATGATCAAATGTTAATGGAGATGCTGGGCTGTTGATGCCATTAATTCAGCTCAGTGGAGCCAGTCCTGCCCAGGACCTGCCACAGCTGTCACTGCATTCGCTTAATTATTCCAGCGCCTTCAGGCTCTTTTTGCCTTGCTCCTGCTGACTGCAGGACAGTATGTTTTCACTGAAGCAGAATTATGAAGAACGCCCCGATTCCCGGGCACTGCCTGGCCGGCTCCACACGCAGACCTACAGGCAACAGAGGCGACCACAAAGTTAAACAAATAACCTCTCTCTGCCCCTCCACAAAGTCACTTTTTTTTGTTTTGTTTTTTTTTTTCAGAAAGAAGTGGGATGATTAAAAATAGCTGGGAAGAGCTTGGGGTGGGAGGGTGGCAGGGCTGGGGGTGCCTCAGCATCATGGCCTGGGTCTGTCATTGGTATCCTGAGGGTTTGGAAGTGCTGGTCCACACTGGCAGCTCATTTATAGATTTTTACATACTAGTAGGGACTTCCTACCAGCTTACACCAGCTAGTAAACTCGTAGTTCCTGCCAGTTCAGACATTCCTACCTGCTGGGAGGGAGATTTGGTATTCCCAGGGACTGTTACAATGAAGCATCACACAGTTCTCGGCTGAAGGTGAATATTAAATAGGGCAAGAGTAACTAAATTCCGGTGAAGTCCCAAAATTTGGAGATTGGCAATCCTTAGAGCAGCGGTCCAGGGCAGAGGATCTTGGACTAGGGGTGAAAAATTGATTGATTAAAAGGATGTTTTTGTTAGACTTGAGGATGGAGAAATGAGAGTTTTCAGTGTTTAACTCTGTACAGTCCTGCTAAGACTCCAGAAAAATCCTAATCCAATCTTTCAAGCAATTTTTCGAACTTTCTTTTTAACGTCTTGCCTCTTTTTCCTGATGCAAAACCCCCTGGTATTTCTTCTCCTTCTTCTTAAAGGACTTGCTAATTATTTTAATTACCGTGCCTCTATCACCTCCCTAAAAAAAACAAAACAACACCCGCCCCCCAAACCCAAAAAATACAGAAAGGTTTTTTGTTTAATTTCCAATTCTGAGGAGTGCTGCATTTTAAAACCAGTCCAGTATGTCTTGAGCTGCAAGGCTGGAATGCTTCTTGACTCGCTTCCAAACTGAAGTGCTTAAAAAAATGTGAAGCACTACAACAATTTTAAATCACTCTATACACTGCACATGGTGATTTAAAATAATTGAAGCTCTTCAAATTTTTATATGCCCTTGAATTTGGAAGTGATCAAGGTTCTGAGCATGTGCAATACACAATGATTTAAAATTATTAGAGCTCTTCAAATTTATCATAAGTGTTTCAGCTTGAAAGTGATAGGGAATCTGGACTTCAGCGGTGTAAAGTGATTTAAAATTATCAGAGCACTACAGATGTTTTATAGGTGCTTTAATTTGGAACGGATCTCTGTTCTGGACTATGCCAATGTGTAGCATATTACTTTTAAAATCACTGGAGCGGTTTCATATTTTTCCAAACCGGTTTTCTTAGAGTCAAACATCTTTGATAATTTTAAAATACATTATGCTGCGAGTGGCACTCTTTTAACAGAATATTTTACACTGTGTAATGGCAGCAGGAGTGATTGCAGTTGGGCTGCAATTTGCCTCTGTGACTTTTTGTAGGAGATCAAAGGTTCACACATGGATGTTTCTGGCTTTACCTTCCCAAAACTTCAGCTGTGGAAGTGATGCAAACCTTGGAGATCCACATGGAACTTGTGCCCACAGCCCAGAGAACACAGGTACTGCCCACATGTGTGTAAATTAAATTAATAGCAAGTGGAAGTGGGTATTTAACTGGATAATTACCCAGTTTGGGGGTGCAAATACCCACCTGCTGCTGATTTCACTGGGATGGTTCTGGTGTGTGTCTTGGTGATTTCTTCGGAAGTGTTTTAGGAACCTTAGGAAAAGAGGATAAAATAATCTGAAATCTGAAATGCAGAAAAAGGGTGTTTTCTGAAGAATTATTGCTGAACTCACAGAATTCCAAAGTTATAGAACGGTTGGGGTTGGAAGGGACCTTAAAGATCTGCTTGTTCCACCCACCCTGTCAGGGACAGGGACACCTCCCACCAGATTTGGTTGCTCCAAGCCCCATCCAACCTGGCCTTGGACATTTCCAGGGATCCAGGGCCAGCCACAGCTTCTTTGGGCAGCAATTCAGTTGAGATCAAGGAGCATGGACTACACCATTATCTGCAGTCTTAGGTAATTACATAAACTTACAGAAGCTTATTCTTTCCAAGTAAAAACCCTGCTTAAATTATACTCAAAATAGTGTTTGAAGCCAAAATGTACGGTTTGATTGTTTGGAAGAACATATTTAGACATTCCCTAATGTTTGGTCCTGAGGTCTTTTTGTAAAGTTTTTGTGTCACTTAAAGCCACGTTTACACCAGAGCTGAGTCGCTGGTGCTGGGATGAGCATAGGCAAGTGCTCCATGACAGCCCCCATTCTTTCGGGATAGCTGAGGACAGCATTTCTGAAGATGTTTTTGTTGTGAGAGCCTTGAAGGAGCCTTGTTTGCTGAAGAAGAAATAGATGTTTCTAGAAACTCGAGGTTGCTGGGTCTAAGTCAGGGACTAACCCAGTCAATGATCACTGTCACTTCAGCATGGTCAATGCTCACTGAGTCCGCCTTTTCCTACTCCTCAAATATTCCCTGATTTTCACCCAAAGCTACAGCCACGGGAGTAAAATCTCAGTTTTTTTTTTTTTTTTCCATTGACTTCCCATTCTTGGCAAATATTTTAGTCTTGATTAAAGGGGAAGGGAAAAAAAGACAAGTAAATGAAAATTAACTTACACACTCACAGAAAAGAACAACCGCCATTTGAATTAAAAATTTCTAACACAGAGGAGTCGTTTGACCTGTGCTCTACTTCTCTGACTCTCCAAGTCACTGTGAGAGTAGAAATTTAACAGGATTAGGAATAAAAGATTCTAATAATAGCAAGTATTTTACATTTAGGATTATGATGGAAGATACCATCATTAACCTTAGCCCTAGGACTTGTTCTAACACCATTAACATCCTGACCTAGAGCTTAACACCATCCTATTTTCCTGGGTTGGCAAAATACTTGGCTTTGTCTTAAATTTTCCTTTTTTTTTCCTTATTACAAAAAGCAAGTTGAACAGTTTGTGTTTGTTTAATGTTTTAAGGTCTTTCTCTTTTGAAGTTTCTCCTTTGGGATAAGGAGCTTACGATGAGAGAGGGGGAACAGCAGTCCTCGTTTTCAGGTTTAGGCGAGGGATATTTAAATGCGGGAGGTTTAGTTAGGTGGCCTATTTCTGCTGCAGATCAATGGCGGTGAGGGCTTGACTGCCCTTTGTACTTGGAAAATCTCTTGCTAGATGTGTGAAGTCAGGAGCACAAAGCCCAAACATGGGCAGCAAAGTAACTTGTTTTGTATTAAATAGTCCTCTGTGATTTTTTTGTTTCCGAAAGGGGCTGATTTGGAGTTGACAGACTACAGGTTTTGGAGCCAAGCCAACATTTTGAGTGGGGTGTACTTCAATTCTTGTTTTTGCTTAATTTGGGGCGATAAAAGCTGAGCCCAGACTCAGAGTCCATTTCTATAGCATTTCTCATGTAGCATTTCTGATAAAAATATATTTATCATCAGTTCTGTCATATATGGGTACTAGTAGATAAAGCAAACAATTTAAGAGAAGGTGCTGCAATTTATGCTCTGTCAATATTTCAGCATTTCACACTAATAAATTTAAGAAACTTTATTCACAGCATTCACTGATATCAAGAAAATTTAAGTCATAGTGTCCCTCTTGTACTTTTCCACTGGTTCCTGGGTTTTCCATAACAGGACTCATATCTCTTTCTGGCAGAAGGGGTCGGGACTTCTTGAATGGCACCAAATGCCAAGATTTTATTCCCAGCTGAAACAGAGCAGCACAGTGTCCTCTTTTCCTCACCTCTGGCAAGCAGCAACTCAGAGATAAAAGTCACTCTTGCAAGTTAAACCCATCACACCCAAAGCACTCAGCTTTGTCCCATGTTACCTGTCACAGGCCACGTTCCTGAATGCTTGATTCAATCTAACTCGACTTGTGTTCGGAGCAGTAGGAGTTCATCCAAGTTAAGAACCTGGCTCTGTCCTTTTCTTGATCTCTAGGAATTGCTACAAAGATTTTTATTAACTTCAAAATTACTGGCCACAAACTTGGGGCTTTTTTTGGTAGTCATTGACCCACTTCTCCCCACCTTGTGAGTACAGGGATGATGGGCAGTGGAGCAGAATAATTACTCTTCAGGCATATAATGCTGTGAATAATTTGTACTTTAAACTAGAATCCTGCGTAGGGAGGATGTAAAAGGAATTTTAATACACAAATCATCTTTAATGGACATTGTCAAAAAATAGTGAGAACTCAACTCCTCCCCCATACTCCTATTCCATTTACAAAGTGTATGAGAAATTACAGTCTTAATAAACACAGAAAAGCGACAAATTGTTGCAGCATGAAGTGAACGATGATATATGGTTACCACAAATCCTTAATTAGGTGGGTTTTATTTAAAGTTGACATAACTTACATTTTTCTAATTAATTTTTTACCTGCTCAAAGAACTTGATCTCTTTTCCAGTTGAAAGGATGTGTTACTTGCCTGTTACTTTTTTTTTTTTTAAACAAAAAGAGATAGTCCTAAAATAATATGAGGTACATTATTTTTTATATGCAGTGGTAACAGATTTGCACTTTTAATTTGGCTGTGTTAAATGTTATGGAAGAAGCAGGTCACATGAGGGTGAACTGTCTTTATTGTTATCCTAATACGTTTAAAGGGAGACATTCAAGCCATACTAATTTGTGTGATAATAACACCCTCATCTGGGCGGTCCCAAGCCGGGGAAATCACTTCATCTCATTCAGCCCTTCGCTGAGTGATATTACATGTATTACCATGCATTAGCAGGCTATGCAAATTTGCTGTCCTCTGAATGACAGTTTATTATGGTGGCCCCTCGTAGGTAGAGCCGTGTAGGCATCTAAAGCAGGTTTTCCTCTTCAAAATGTGCATTATTTTTGAATTTGAAAAACGGACAGTAATTATTTGAAAATGGCAATTCTTCCGCTGGCGGGAGAGCTGTCAGTTGCTGTTAAGAGGGCTCCAAAGGTCTGTGATAATTGGTTTTGTTTTCCAAGTCGAGCTTTGTTTCGAGTTGAGCTCAGTCGCAGATCACGTCCGGTGGTTTGGCTTCCCTGAGCAAAGGGAATTGGGCAGGTGAGGAAATTCAGTCACTGGAGCCATTTTTGGCCCAGTCTCTGCATGATGAAGGGGCATTTTCTCATGCAGCAGCTCCATCCTTGCGAGTTTGTGCTCATGGTGCATATGAAGTCAAGCCACTGAAGTTTCCCTGGAAATTCCATCTGAGTAAGGTTTTACCAGGTGCTGCTTCCTAATGTGTGGGGCAAAAATAGTGCAGTGGTAATGGACAGCGTGTTGGTGGTTCTGCTTGACTGACTGGAGACAATATCTGCCCAGAAATACCTGTAATCCAGTTGATTGTGGCATCCCTGGAAATCTTCTAGAGTAGATTTTGTATTTCTGACACATTTCCACCTGGCTTAGCAGGGCTTGCTCAGAAACTGAATTATCATGAGATGAAGACTGCAGATTTTACTTGGCTTGTGATATTTTTTTTCCCCCCTAATTTTATTCTTTTTGTAAGTGAAAATTTCAAAGGCCGTTGGCCATTGTATTTTCATGGAAAACTACAAATCCATTCTGCAAGTTAACCTATTAAAAGCAAACAAATGAAATAATTTTTAAAAACACCGACCACCAACACCCCCAAAACATCCCAACAAAACCCCTAAACCCCTTCACACCTTGTAAGCTTAATATTTAACAACTGATTTTTCAAAGAATGTTTATTAAATTATGTATTCATGGAACTCAAGTAAATGTGGTGATGGCTTTATAAAAGTTGCTACTCTGTATTGTTATTTTGAGGTTCTTCCAGAGGCTGAGTATATCATAGCCTAGGTTAAGGATATGATGAATACATGCAAAAAAGACAGCAAACTATTAAATTCACAGGTTAAAGTACTTAAAAAGTGCATGAAAAGAATCTCAAATGTATCTTAGAAAAGGGCAACCGTTTTTGTATTTAAATAAACTAAACATTCTGTCCCAGGGAAGGTGCAGTGTCTGAAAAATTGCATTTATATATGAAAATGATCGATCCAAGCCAAGAAACACTGACCATTGGATGAATTTCCTAGGGGGTGTTATGGTTGGGTTTGTAGGAAGCACATCCATTGTCTGTTGTGTTTTTTAAAGGTGAGGGAGGTGAGGTCCTGGCACAGGGTGCCCAGAGAAGCAGTGGCTGCCCCTGGATGTGTCCAAGGCCAGGCTGGATGGGGCTTGGAGCAGCCTGAGACAGTGGAAGGTGTCCCTGCCATGGCAGGGGTGGGAATGAATGGTCTCTTATGTCCCTTCCAAACCCACTGGAAAGCATTTTAGGATTCTGTGAAGTTGTAGATGTGAAGGCCCCATGGTGCACAAGGAGCTGCTCCATCACTGTGTGCAGCCACCCTGATCTAGTGGGGCTTCTCGGGGACAGAACCTTCTGCCCACTCAACAGCAAAACCAAGTTTCTGGTGTTCCAAAAGGAAAGTTTGAAGCTTTTCCCGTTTTGGTGTTGTTTTTGTTTGTTTTTTATTTTTTAAATAATGAAATGAAATTTGTTGTCTCACAAGAGCCTGGCCCAAGTGTGTAAGTGCAGAGGAAGCAGAGGACAAGCCCGTTGTGCCCTGCCTTACCCTGCTGTGCCTCCCGGGTTTCACAGCTCTGTCTGGCTCCTCTGTGTGTGTGGGTGTTGCAGCAAAAAGTCCACGAACAAGCCATGGATGGAGCATTTGCCTCTTGAATTTTTGTGCTTTTGTTGATTTGTCACATAAATGTTATATAAATGTAGCTTTCTATGTGTTAATATTACATACTGTTGAGGTGCTTGCAGTCCCCTCAGCATTCAGAAGGACTATTTAAAAATTAACTAAAAAGCAGGTTCCACCGTTTTATGGCATTACCTGGTTTAACGTGAGCACATGAATTATTAACTGTCTGTCTTGTTAAGTACCAGATCAGTGCCTTTTGCTGTAGATGGGGAGAAAAAAGCATGCAATGTAGGAGTGCTCTGTACAGCAGTAGTAAAATGAAATAATAATAATAAAAAAACAAGTTCAAAAGTGAATATGAAGTGTGGGTCTTGTATGACTTCTTGAGAGACAGATAGAGGGATGTTTCTCCAAACTATTCCTCCCAAAATGAGTCGTCATTGCCGAGGTGCTCATCAAATAAAAGCCAGAGAAGTTTGCATGGTTCCAAACTTATTTGGATGATGAGAAGTTTGAGCTGAATAATTTATGAAAAGCAAATGCTGTGCAGGTCTGTGAACTGTGTTTCTGACCTATCTGTAGCAATCATTTAATCCCAGCATGGTCCATTGACAGAGGTTAGAACTGCCTTTGCAGACAGCTCCAGTGCTTAGAGCTCATCACAGCTCCCTCAAACAGAGGTGAGGGGCTCAGCTTTCCCATCAGATGGTGCCTGGAAAATATAAAGATCCATCTCTTTTACAAGGAAAGCGTTCTCCATCAAAATCTGCAAGGTGAAACAGTCTCTTTTTTTTTTTNAAGGGAAAACATTTTTTTTTTTTTTTTTTTTTTTTTTTTTTTTTATTGTCACTCACTTTATGGTAGCAGAAATCAGCCTGAAAGTGAAGAAACAAACAGATATGAAAATCTGTTTATAATTTCTTCTTAGGTTCAAATTGTCTCCATATCATGAATGAATGTAGGTCTGTCACAAAATTACTGTATTCCAGTACTGGATGTGGGGAAATCTAGTGGGTTATGCTTGGCAAAGTCCTTGATATGTACTGGAAGTCACTGGGCATTTCTACTTTTCTCATGGTACTTGGAAATAGAGGAACCAGGGGGATGAGAAGTTTCTGCTTTCTGAAAATGAAGTGCCAGCATCATTCCAGGAAGCCAGATATGCTTTGAAGGTTTAGAAAAAGCTGAGTTAAAAAGTCCTCTCTCTACACGGTGCGAGTGATGCATTTGACCTGAGCAAATATTAACTAAAGAGCTGTTGGGGTAGAGGAGTTCAGAGGTAAAAGAAAAGTGTTCCTGGAGGGTCATTCCCTGTCACTCCTCAGTTCAGCCACTGTCCTTTCCCTTTTTCTGCTGCTTACCAAGCACTTGCACTGATCAGTGCCTGTGCACATGAATTCCTGGTGAATTGATACTCCCCTGTCCTCAAAATTACTTACTTGGGTTTATCTGTTGTCATATCATCACTTCTCTCTACCCCATCCTTCCCCTTTTTTTCCCCCCCATTATTTTTAATTTTTTTAAGATTTTCTTAGAATGCCAGCTCTTGCAGAAACGGTCACTTCTTCCTCCTGTACGGTTTAGAGATCACATGGAGCAAAAAATTTGCAACATTTCCTCATCAGCTACCTGGAAGATGGAGAGCAGCTGTTGTTTTCTTGTGAAAGGCAGGAAAAAAATGAGGTCAAAGTATTAACTCTTTTCTCATTTATATATATATAGAAATAGATAGATAGTATTTATTGTGATTTTTTTTGTTTAGTTTTGGGATTTTTTTCCTTTCAAGCTTTTTCCCTGTTCTGAGCTATAATTTTCTTGTGGAGAAGATTATTTTTTTCTCTTTCCTTAATTATTCTTGAACTGTAGCTCATGAATGGGACTCCTGATTGTCCAGCTGATTTTAAACTTTTGTGAGTGTGGAGCAATACTTTGTTCCCAGTGATCTGGATTCAACAAGGCCATTCTCTATCCTCACGTGAAGTTCTGTGTTTAAATCACACCACATAAAATCTACTTCTCAACAAAATCTTCAGGCTGCAGCGGTGCTCAACTGCAAACTCCCACAGAGGACCGAAGAGTCCCACAAATTGTGGGAAATTTCCCACAAACTCCTGCAAATTGCAACAAAATTCATGGGAAAAGAGACAGGAAATGATTTTCCCTGCCTGGGGAGAACTGTTGTAGAGGTCTGACCTGCAGGTTCTCACAAAAGTTGGAGAGGGGAAAAAAATACATTTTTAATGTTGCACTACGGAATATCTCTCTTTTTCCTGTTTCCCATTTAGGGGGGAAGCAGTAAAAATGTAGTATGTGTTTTAGATGTTTATTTTTCACTGGTGTGATATAGCCACAGGTACGTGTAATAGTACAGCCAGATGCAGGGATCCTGGATAACAGGATTTTACCTCTCCTGTTTTACCTACAACTCGTCGACTCCCCAAAGTGGCACTGCTTGAACCACTGCCATCTCAAATATTAGTAGAAAGCCACATATTCTTTCATGCTTCAGTTATAAAGGGAGCATATAAATTATTTAATTGGGAGAAAGTATTGCATTAATATATTTACACTTCTAATGCATTTACAGAAACGTGCTCCTCCCCAGCGAGAGCAATAAAACATCGGTGTAAAGTTGCACCGGAGACACAGCTGCGGATTGCAGGGTGTTCTGCACGGGGAAGCAGCAGCCCCTTTCCATCCTCTTCTAGAAGGTGGTTGCTGCATTTTCAGAGCAAGATACAGCTGCCTGCTGTACCCTTGCTGGAGCTCTGCCAGAGCCTCCTTTTCCCTCAAGAAACATGTGGTTGTTATCCATCCGTCTATTCTGCCTCGCTGCTCCCTTCATCTCAAGGGCAACTGCTCTCTGCAGATCGCTCGTACCCTCCCAAGCTGAGTTTGGGATAATGGCCCCATGGATGCCATGTGTCTTAATCTGATTGCCAATGTCAACTCAAAGGAATGTGTTCCCCTAAAAGTCTTCTAATTTAAGTGCACCGAGGCTTTTGCACTAGGCTGGTTAACTAGCACCCAGGCTTGTGATCTGCTTAGGCTTATGTTTCACAGGTACAGCTAGAATTCTGAAATATTTTAAACCATATGCCTGTTTGCCTCAAAGAAGAGGCTCTGTTTTTTAAATTTCGTTTAATCCTTTCTGGTTTTACACTTTAAGGCAATGGATTCTCAGCTGCTGCGAAAGCATTGAAATTAGAGTCCAGATTAACCACAGACTTCAAGAATAGTATCAACGCCGAAAGTGGTTTTGAATGGGATGTGAGTGTTTACTAGGAATGTTCTGCTGCACAAACCCCACTCTTGGGTTGGATAGGGGCTGAGTTAATAAAGGAGTGAGCCAAAAGGATCAGGGAATGCTGTAGGCTCATGTGTATCCACTGCCTGTGGTCTCAGTTGAGCTGCTAGAACAGAAATGGAGTAGGAAATGGCCACCCTGAGCAGAGGTGAGGTGTGTTGTCCATACTTTCTCATGGAGCCAGTGGAGTTACCTGGCAGGGTTATGTGAGTATGGCCAGCAGGCAGTGACATCCTTTTGATGTGCTTTCCCCCCTGCCTGTGATTGCAGCTCATGGATTCCCAGAGCTAAGGATGTACAAAGATACACCTTTAATGGCTGTATTGAGCCACTCCTGGCACAAGGCTTGGGTGAAAAGGAACTGGCACATCTGTTTCATCAGGAAATGTTTCTTAGATCCAGGTTAGAGGTTTGGGTCGAAGTTGGGGAAGAGGAGGTCAAGGGACAGGCTTGGTGCAGCCAGGTTTGGTGTCCTGACCCAGTCCTGTGGCAATGGACCCCCCCCTCCCCATGCTCTGTGCTTTGGCTGCTGTGGGTTTGCAGAACTGCTCTGGTAGAGTTTAGAGAAGGCTGTTGGTTTCCTCTTACACTTTTTGCTTTCTTGATCTTTTTGCTTTCTTTGTGCTTAAACCTGGACAGGTAAATAAGGAACATGCTTCAAGCCTGCTGCTGGCTGCAGGAAAATCACTCCACCTTTAATTTGTGTTCTAGGTCGAATAAACTTACCTTCCAGACTGAAATCCATTGTATTTTTCTCTTCTAAGTCAGTGCTCATGAGAAACAGAGGCAAAGCCACTCTGAGTGTGGATTCACTGCTGACATTCAGAGACCACAGGTTTTCTCTTGCTGCCCTGACCTAGAGTTGTGTTGGTGACCAAGCCCTGAGCAACCTGGTCTAGTGGAAGGTGTCCCTGCCCACGGCAGGGAATTGGAATGGGATGGGATTAAAGTTCCTTCCAAACCAGATCTTCCTGTGATTCTCTGAAAGTGCATCTATCTTAGTGCTTAAACTCCGAGGGGACTTGCCAACATCTCTTGGCAATTTCATTGCTCGTGTTATTTTGATCACGCCCATGTAGCACCGAAAAGTGCCCCTGCCCACTAAAAATATTAACGAAAACCCTAAAAAAACCTTAAAACAAATTAAGCCAAGCAAACCCTCTCTCCCAAGCCTGAAGTTCAGTGGAAACATTTCTGATGCTTCCTTTTTAATAGAATAAAGCTGTGCACTGAAGTGCAACTGGATTTATGACAGAATGACCCCCTGTCCATTTACTGTTTCCAGGAGAGCAGCAGCCTTGGGCACGCTCTTCCCAGCTTCCTGAAAGGTGTTGCAGCTCTGCCTCAGAGCTCTGGATCCAGGATAACAGTGATTTACCTTCTGCACTCGGGGCTGACCTACCCTTTAGTATACTGCTCCTTCACTTAGTCAGCTCGCTGGGTGCCAGATATTGTTCTCCTGCAGGAAGTTCTTCCTGGAATTCTGCAGCAAAACCAAAGGCTGAGACAGTGGGAAAATGAAAATAAGGTCAACTTTCCCTTAGGACTAGAGAATAGAAGAAACACACTGACACCATTTGAGACCTCCTTCCCAGAAAAATAGAAGCCACAAATACAGCCAGATCACACAAACTGATTCAATATGTAGCTAGTTCTTGCCATTCCTTTTTTTTTTTTTCCTAAGATGAATTTCACCTAACCTGTGTTTAAAGGACAGAATAAAATGATTTATGTCTGGTAAAAATTTATTCCGAGATTTTTGCCTGATTTTAGTATGTAGAAACATTAATATGGACAGATGATTACTCAATACAATCAAGATTTTGCAAAATCAGGGGCACGGCAGATAACTTGCGTAAGGCAGAGTCGCATTATTTATTTGTGCTAAGAATTGCACTTTTAGTCCAACTTCAAATAAGCAAATATTCCTGGCAGGTCTTGGCTAAAACCCTCTCGACTGTCTAGAGAAAACGTGAGGCATCCCTGAGAAGTCCTGTGGCATGAGCCACACTGAGCATGCACCAGTGACAGGGTGAAGGCATAGATATATATTTTTAGGATATTTATAGTTCCTTTCGCCCCACTTGACCCCAGTTTCCAGAAATTATGAATCACCGTTTTTGATAAAACAGAAAATAGAAGCAGCAAGGAAAAAGAAGTCGTCCGTATTTCCTAGGAATTGTTGCCGAGCGTCGGTTTGTCAAACACGTCTCCTCTTCACATCTATCTTCACTTTCTCAAAGAGGGCCTGGAGAGAGCTCTGGGCCTGCTTTTTAAGATACAGAGGTTACTGACAAATTGCAGACCGGTGATAAAAACCAAGATGATGATGAGGAGGACAGGAATACTGCAGGGTTTGGGCAATAAAAGGAGACAGAACTGAAAAGTTACCAAGGAATGTTTCAGAGAAACAAAGGATGTGGTCTTGGGGTCTCCAGAGAGTGCAGTTATTTTATGATATTCTGTTCCTATTATCACTTTTGTTTCGTTCCAGGGAGATTTTCAGCAACTTAAGGAATAGATTTTGGGGCCAACTATGCCTTGAATCTGTGCAGACAACTCCCCTCGAGTTCCATGGGAGTTATTTGTGGGTAACAGAGGGCAGAACGTGGCCTTTGGTGGATGATTTCTGTAGCCAGTTCGTAGTGTCAATAGATCCACACAAAAATGCAAGTACCCAAAAGTGACTGCTTTAACCTCTCATTAACATGAAAGGCTCCAAAAGTGATGGGGATGTGATACTTCTATTTTTTTCCTCAATAATTCTGATTTTGAGGCCCTTTCTATCCCTTATGTGTCATAATCATAACTTTTTTATTATTTTTTTTATTCACTGAACCAGCAAGCACACACAGTCCCTGTAAAACAGCCACTAGATCCCCTGTCAGGTACCGTTCCAATTTTACGGTAAATTTCCTGTTTTATAGATTCTTTTCTGAAAAACTCCTCACGGTATTCTCCAAAGAACATGAACTTTCCTTCAAAACGTAAGAAGTTGCTGTCCTGTAAATCGTATTTTGCTTTAGTCCTGAGCTTGTCTTTATTTTTGATCTCAGTGATTGCTGTTATTGCTTCTTAAATGTTTTATTTCTATTTTGCATGCTTCTTAGTAGAGTTGTTATTTTGGAGTTTCTTAAAAATATATATTTTATTGTGTTCATCTAATTACATAGATGCTCTTCAGATATGAGAATAAATCTTATTTACAAACCCCTCCCTCTGCTCAGGCTGTAGTTAAAACACACGTAGAGGATATCACAATCTGAAGTGTGCAAAGCATTTGTGTTTTAATTAAAATCTTAGAGGAGAAACTTGTTCACATGAATTACTAGCTGGATTTTTAGCAGGTTGTGGAAATGGTGACAAATTACATCTTTGTATTCAGGGAGAGTGTGGAGTTACTTGGTGAAAATCACTACATATGTTAAATCTTTTCAGTGTCTGCTATAAATATTGAAGATATGTGGGTATGAAATTATATGAGCGCAAACGACCCAAGAGTAATTAAAATATTTGATCTGCTTCTGTTTGCTGCAAAAAGGGGAAAAAAATCTGATTTTCAGACTGTCTTTAAAAGAAAAAAAATGTGAGGAGAAGTAACTTCCTCTTACAGCATCAGTGTTTGTGGTGAAATAGGGCAGGGCAGATAAGGTTCAAAGCAGTTGAGGGAAATCCTTGCAAACCCTGAAGGGCAACACTTGGTTCATACCCTGATTTCAGTGCTGGGATACCTGAGGCATTTTCCCTGTAAACACATGGATTTATCCCGGTGATTTTTGTGCATATTTATTCTCTACATCTGCCTTATGTGCGTATTAATTTATGCAGGGATCTGCCTTGCTGAAAACCCTTAAAATTTTCCTCCTCAAATAAGAGCTATTGCTGAAGGTGGTTCTTGCAGGGGATATGCCAAAATTTTGAGGTTTTGAAGGTCTGTGATGTCTTAATAATTTGAACTAGAGCACTGGAAGGCTCTGGTTTTTCCACCAAAAGATGATTGCCTGTCTGTGTGCTTGGTGCAGCCAGAGAAATTAAAATTGCTGGCAAGAAAAATAGAGAGTTTTTAAATTCAGTGGAATCTTCAGAGGACACAGAGTAATTACTGGTGAACCTCTAACACTTGGAAAAATACCCTAATATGTCTGTCTCGAGCGCAAGTGCTCATCTTCAAAAATGACACCTCTATTAAATTAACTTCTTTCTGCCAGCCCCTTGTTTACTTAGGGCTGCTTCCACCGTTCCATAAAATGCCAATAATGGAGATGACTTACGTCATCTCCTTCGACATGTGCTCTTTGATGTGTTTTTATCCCATATGTACAAGAAAGGATTTAGGTCTTGTGATTAGCTCAAAAGACTTGAGTTTTGCCTTTTGCTTGCAAGTCCTTATGACCTCCAGCTTCAATGGTGCTCAATATTTTCCGTGGCAAAGCAGCAGCAGGTACCTAACACTGGGAATCAGTTAAGGCATATAAGTGTATATTCACCTATAGATTTAGATTTACATATATTTACAATATATATGGTATTATGTGTGGTATATATGATATTTATATATATTTACAATATATAAATATATGATCTGCTTTTAGTTTCTCTAGCAAGGTGGTTGTGATATTAAAATAATAAATATCCTTAAAGATTAATTTGTTCCTTACGAAGCTGTTAAAGGTCTTCAGACAAAAAGTGATATGACTCTTCTTGAAGGAAATGGAGATTAGTTTCATTTCTAGGTATAAACTCATCAAGAGTTTCCACTGGTAAACTTTTATGGGAGTTGTTCCCAGGGCTTTTGGACATCTTTAGGCAGCAAATCTCTACTGCTTTAGCTCGCTCTTGAATAATTCTTACTGTACTGAAGTGCTGTATGCCCCATGTGTGGAGTTAGCTGCGTGTACATGGAAACTTACTTTGCTTATAATACATTATTTTTCTAATTTCATTCCAGTCTCTCAGTTTCTTCAGACTTCCCCTGCTCTGATGGAGTGCTTTCAGTGAGGAGTAGAACTTAAGATAGTGCTTTGCCTGTGCCCTGAAACATCTTAGGTGATGGTAGTGACATACCCTTAAATATCAAATGAAATTTCAACAGGGACAATCTTTTCTTATTCATTTAAGCAACCTCACCTTGGGGGAAAAGGTGTTTGCCAAAATCTGGATAATGGTTTAATGCCATGGGCAGTGGAGGGAGGGCTGCAGCCTCCAGTGCACACCCTGGACACACACAGGGATTAGAGCAAAGAACTTTTTGACTGTAGGAGGCACTGAATTAATCCCAACACCAAAGGAACTTCCTCAGTTTGTTCTCTCTTTTTAACTTATTGATCAATCTGTTCTTGTAAACCTACTTAACGATTCTTGGTAAACCTACTCAGTGGTTCTTTTACCTTTTGCTTCTGATAATCCAGGCAGCATTCTTGTCCTCTGTGTTTTCAGCAAGTTTTTTCTTCCACTATTTAGGAATATTTCCCCATGTTCAGAAGCTGCATTAGGGAGACAAGAGCATTCACTTCAGTATTATCTCAGGAACTACTGAAATTCAAAATACAGCACTCATCAATAAGTCTAGGAGAAAAAACAAGGGGTTAAAACTGGGAAGAGCAACTACCCCTCCAGTGTCTGGTGTTCTGGAGGTGTGACTCTGTGGGGTGGGGTTTTTTTATTGTGGACAAATAACTTCTGGATATTGCCACAGCAATTCGCATTGCTAGAATAGGCCGCTTGACTCTGTGTTTCTCTGCTTTCTGGTTTGAGCCTTTACTGACAATCTTGGCAAAGCCCCTCTCCTACACTGGCTCCTCTATGAACATCTCTCTCCAGATACCACGCAGAGGGAGAAAAAAATTGTTGCCTGGGCTTGTTTGTTGTGGTTTGGGTCCCACCGCCACTTGCGCTGAGCCGGGACATGAGGTTCGTCACTTCTTTAGCGCCAGGAGAACGGAAGCTGCTGCTGCGGGGAAATCCGGGAGCTTCCTCTTCCTGCTGGTCAGCCTCTCTCTTCCCCAGGCTGGCCCCTTTCCCAATGGGCTGCTAAGAGCCCAAAGCTCACTGGCTGAAATCCTGGCCTAATTAAAACCCGTGCCAAGCCTCCCATTGACTTCAAGGCTCTCGCCCAGCGCGTCATCGTGTCCAAGGGCCGCCTCACTCCATTGTTTACGGGATTGTTCCGATGGATTTTCTGGGGCGACGCTCAAACAGCTCACAGCTCTCCTCCCCTGCGGACAGGCAGCCGGCTCCAAACCGAGTTCATCATCAGGCAGCATTTTATCAGTTTTAGCACAATATCTTTGTAAATTAGGCCGGAACAAGTCCCAGATCCTCAGCAGTTCCTCCGTAGCTGCAGCCTGGAAGTGTGAACTTTCCTGGATTTGTTTTGTTCTGCTTGTGTGGAGAGACTGGGAGATCCCTGTGTGATGCCTCCTGCACTGTAATTACACACAAACAAATTTTGGCAGTGGGAATACATTAAAGAGCCAGTGGGAACGGTAGGAGGATACAAAAGGCAAGAGTTGAGTCCAGAAAGTATCAGATACAGCTTTGAGAAAGCAAAAAGTATCCCTGTTCTCATGTGGTACAGTACAGGGGCAATATTGATGCTGATGTAAGAATTTTGTAAGATTTTACTCATTGGAGTTGCTGATGTGAAGTTGAAAAACTTCAATTTCTTCAACTTGTTGAAAAACAACTTGAAGAAATTGATTATTAATAACAGAGAAAGCATGTTGGCTTCTCAGAGCTTTTTTTTTTTTTCCCCCTTTAACTTTCATAATATGTCCATGTTGGTTTTGCTTTGTTTTGCTTTGGTTTCTTTTTTTAAGCAAAAGGGGCCTTTTCATTTGATTAAGCCATCTACTTGAACTTGCTTGGTGCCATGTGTTATGAAAACAAAAGCAGATATAAACATAAAACAAAGGATGAAGCAAGCGAGAAGAATCCTGAAATGAAATACTCAGACTCGATTTGTGAGCGGCTCGCTCTGTGGTCCCTCTGACCTCAGACACAACAGCAAAACACGTTCCTGGAAACCGCTGGAAAGTAAATAGTGCTCTTGGCTGGTGATGGGGAGGGACTGGGTTCTGCCCGTGTCCTGAGCATTTATAGTGGCTTCTGCAGGTCCTGTGTCAGGTTTTCTTCCCAGGTCCCGTGTACTCCCTTCCTCCAGGAAAACATTTGTAAACCATTGGGGAAATACTTTTATTTTAAGCCCTTTATGTTTGTTTCCTACAACTGTTTTAGCAAAGATGGGAGAGAGGTGTTTGGTGTGGAGCATTTGATCTGCACCAGGAGTTGTGTGCTCAGCCAAGTACAAGGAGTGCTTCCAAAAGAGGTAGGACCAGGTCCTGCCTTCCTCGATGATCTCTGATGCTATTGATGGACTTTGAGATGTGCAGGAAGAGTGGTATCAGTAGTACAAACTCCCAGCACACTGGAGAGCTGTTGTGCCCTTTGATTTCTGTGTAGGAAAGCATAAAATCCCTTTAATTTATCATTTGCTCTTGGTCCTACAAGATGAATCCACGTATGCCACAGGTTTTTTTTTGCAGAGTAATTTTTAAACCTTGTCGTGCAGAAAAGCGGGAGAAAGGAGACTGTGAAGCATCAGGAATTCCCCTGAAAATGAGCTTATCTCCTTTAAAAAAAAGGGCAAGTGAGAGAAATTATTTCATAGATGTAATAAGCAGTTCAAAGTCTCCTGCAGGACCTCTCATTCTATGCGTGTTTTTCGTTGCTCCTTAATGAGTAAATGACCCGTTAATGCGCACGAGAACATATCAGAAGCACATGGCAGTGAAGAAGCTTGGGTGGTGGTAGATTTGATCAAAGATTTTCAAATCTGACCCCAAGTATTTGATGAAGAAGATTAACATGGAGACAATTTACCAAACAAATACAGCATTAAGAGCCAAGAGACAGGCTGAGGGAATTGGAGGCTCCAGATTGCCCACATAAAGAATATCATTGAACATAAAGAAAACAAAGCCAGGATAAATGTCTGGGATGTGGAGTCCCACGGAACAGGACTTGCGCTGCCGATTGAATTTTTTTTTTTTTTTAATGCTATTTTTAATATAGTACGTAATTTTTTTCTTTTCCTCCCAAATTAAAAAAAAAAAAAAGAGTTCTTCCTGTGACCTGGGTTCTAACAGTGTTACTCTAAGCATTTAAAAAAGATTTCTGGAGCAGAATTGGTTAATTAGTGCTTTGTGTTACATATGACCCAACCAGAGATAAAAAGGTTTAAAGGTCTCTTGTAACCCTGCAATGCCATTTGTAACACAAAAATAACCCCCTTTCATTACTGGCATGCCACTGTAGCAGGCAGGTTATTTTTTCCCTTCGCTGCAATGAGGGCAGCTTTCGCATCAGAAGAATTCTTGGCAAATTAATGCGCTACCTCTTGGGCTAATTAAATTAGAAAGGATCAAAAATACAGAGCAGCTTTTGTGGTGGACACAATGTTGTGCTTCATGCATCTTGCTCAGAGAGGAATTTCTGCCATTTAGCCCCTTTTTGCCTCTAGCAGCGTTCTGGACTCTCTAACACAGTCAAGTTCCTAATTTGCCTCAATGAGAGAGAATTATTAACTGATAATAAGAAAAGGAGCATTCACAGCTCCAGGCTGGGCTGTGTGGAAAAGGGTGAGCTACACAGCACCTGAAGCGCATGCAATTTTTATTAATTCCTGCCTAAAACAACGCATTCAGGAGTAAAATTGCTGTGCAAATGACAAAAACAATTATAATTTTGATTCTTCGGTTCTGAAAATATGAACTGCTTTATCTTAAACACAACTAGATTAAACTAGTAATAAGTTCACCTCTCCTTGAGCCTACACGAAGTGGTTTTGGTTGTGGCAAGTGCATTTCATTTTGAAGTTGGTTCCACTTAAATTGATTGTTCTTTCTTTAGAAGTATTTTTGAAAGCGAGAGAGGTGTAGCTTTTCATTTATGCTGGAGACATGAATGGCAAAACTGCTTTTACTCATTGCAAATAGCAATTGTGCTGCTTGGGGAGAACAATCTATACAATAAAAGGTATTAAAGTGGATCTGGGATAATGCAAAGCAAGGCAGCAAGAGTGCCCATAGATGGACATAAGGTTACAGTAGGCTATTCCTATATTTTTTTATCCCCAAAGATATTTCTTGTTAGCACAGAGAGATGTTTCCTTGCAGACATTGCTGTTGGACTGGACTCTGCTCCTCTTCCAAATGCAATTATGGCCATGACCAAGCAGCCCTTGCTCTGCCTGCACTTAGGGAAAACGTTTATTAAAGCTAATGGGAGTTGGCTGGATAGGGAAAAACAGGATGGAGACCCTTCACGTAAAGCTTCAAAAATAATTCTTTGTCCAAGAACCACTAAACTTTCTTTGCTTTCAAGATATTGAAACCTCTGCTTGTTTTTTCCTATGCAGATACTGTTTTTCCATGGTCGGTGTTTTTGCCCTTAATGGTTCCACTCGCTGCCATACTGGAGTCTGCAAAACTTTCTGGGATCATCCCTATCTGCTTTATTTTTTATTTCAAGGACATGTGCTTTTATGTGTGTTTGAAAAAGATAAAATCCAAGATTTTGAAATAGTCAGGAGGGCAGGTATTGCAAGTTATAGTAGCTTCAGGATAGCAATAGCCCCTTCACTAATAATTCATATGGATTCTGGGAGCAGAAAGATTTGGATTTTTATTCTTTTTCAGAAAAGCAGAACTGTGCTGTTGAAATAACTTGTATTTCATTGGTGTGCTCAGCGTCTCCTCAAATAACTTTGCTGTTGCAAATATTTAATTTGGAGGGGGAAAAGCATAAATGAAAATCTGAAGTTTGGGTAATTTTTTGGGAACATGTGAAACATGAATCAGTGCATGGCACACGTGATTTGTGTGGCTTGTGACTCTGCATGCATTTATATAATAATAATTAATATTGATAATAATAATATAAATCCAATGGGTAAGCACAGTTGTAAAGGCATTCCCTGTCCTGGAGAGTTTTGCAAACTAAATAATTGTGGCGGAGAAAAGAGTAGAGGGAAAGGAGGGCTGAGGAAGGAACAGGCTTGGCTGCAGGATGCAGGAGAGAAGCAGTGGGATGGGAGCAGGACAGTACTTGGTGCCCAGTCCCACCACCTGTGCCCTGCTCCTGCTGCTCATCTGAAAACCTAAAAATCTTTGGGCAGACTGGAGAGAGGGGGGAAAAAAACAGTGTGAGCTATAGGATTTAAAACCTGATCTCACATATTCCCTATTTCCTTGAAGGAAAATAAAATCTCAAAAACAAACAGTCCAAGGAACGCTGCAAAGAGCCCAATTATTTCCGTTAATTACTTATGAAATAAAACATTCTTGATTTGTGTGAAGGTGGGAGATTGACACGTTTTATACCTTTTTCATTTTTTTCTCTTTTTAAAATTTGTATTAATGTTATAGTATTGATTAAACAACCCTTCACAGAACCTTTAGCACTGCCAAAAGATCTGGAGGTCCGTGATATTGTGCTAACAGTACTGGGCTGTGTTACGGGGTTCTGCCTGTTTATTTGTGTGGAAAGGAGGGGGAAATGAAAATGGGAGGGTGTGCAGTGCTTGGGGTCAGATCCTAAAGACCAGAGCTGTGTTTTACTGGGAAAAGCCACGCTGGCACCTGAGTTCATGGACATGACCAGAGGATGATGGGCAGTGGGGTTGTGGTCATGTCTGGTCACTGTTATGGGTGGCTGAATTGATGTAAAAACTCTGGCAAAATATCAGATTATTTTATAATTTTGTTTTCATTTTAAAGATTCTGGATGAACTGGGTCAGAGGCTGGTTGGGTGAGTCATTGATGAAAAATGTGTCTGAGAATGGGGAGAAATAGACTTTTATAGCAGGATTTTTGAGATGGGAGAGGCATGAAGTCAAGTGAATGACAAGAGTTTCCAGAGACAAGTATAAACATTTTGTTGCTGGATTAATAAGTTGTAGGTAGCAAAGGAGCCACTTCTCACCACACCAAATTCAGCTGTTTGACAAATCTCATTCATTTTCTGGCAAAGGAGGAGTTTCAAATACTTTTTTTTTAAATATTCAAGTGTTTCTTGGGGCTTGGAAGCAACCTGGTCTGGTGGAATGTGTCTCTGCCCATGGCAGGGGGTTGGAGTGAGGTTGATCTTTAATGTCTCTTTAACCCAAACTATTTTATGATTTCCAGCTGCTTAATGAGGGATCAGTGAGGCTCTTATGGTGCACTTTGGTGGAGTATAAGCATGAATAAAAGGCAAAATAAAATTATCAGAAAGCAATTTCTTAACTAGAACTGAAAAATATTTTAATCAAATCATTCAGGAATGGGAATGATCTCTTACAATTCTGTAGAAGTCTTTTGAAATATTATTTCCTGTACACTCATTAGTGCAATCTGGTAAAAGGAAAAGATGATTATGCACATAATTTAGGAAAGAGAAGAAAAACTTGGATATTTCAAGCAAAGCTGAAAGGTTTGTGCCAGTCAATCATTATGAAAAGAGAAATTCCTGACTTTGCATTTATGTGTTTACATGAAGTCATTTTGTGGAATAATCACTTTCTGATTCTAGACCCCTTACCAGGAAAATTGGGAAACTTGTGCAAAGTGATGGCCTGATTGTAGTTAATTTTTAGGCTTATCTAAAGTTCCCTTTCCAGGAACTTCCTCAGCACTTGGATGGCAAAAAAAGGAGACTTTTGTATCCAGGTGACTCCCAGTAGTGCAAGACTGGGCATGAAAATCTCCTCACAAAATATCCCACGTGCATGCAGGAAAATGAAACCCCGGCTAGGTTCTGATTGCTTTTTGCAGTTTATGATGTGAAATGAGGCTTTTGGCAAAGAAACCATCCATGAATTTTAAAGGGATAGGGAGCCCACCCTACTGATCCTTCATTCCCAGGTCTTCTATGCTCGGTGCTGTCCCCTCTTACGTTTGGCTTGTGCTGTAGGAACAACTTATATCTCCTGTGGTGGCTGGGATATTTTATTATTAAGATTTCAGTGATTTAAATAATATATCTTACACATCAGGTTTCCACAAGAATAAAAAGTGCAGCTACCCCATGAAAGCTGCAAAAGCACCACCTATATGCAAGAAATTGCCTCTGTAATGGAAAATATTAGGGATTAAAAAAACCTGTGGAAGGTCATAATGGTTTAATTGAGATAAATTGGAGTTTATCTGCTGCTACAACTGCATCTCCCAGTTAGTAAATTGCATTGAGGTGCTTGAGGCTGTAAATCCATCCTTCCCTGGGTCAGTCCTGTGAGAGAAGCAGCCTTGGGAGGCTCAGCCAGGACCAAAGGGAATCCTTGCTCAGCGCTGCAGGGAGCCCGGCTCTCCTTCTCCAGGGTTCACCTCCTTACCCCAAACAGATGCACGCTTTCCTTGAGCAAATTTTGTTGATGTCTGTTTGCTGAACCAATGTTGTCCTAAACACACAAACTGTTGCATGGTTTTAAAGCAAAACCAGTTTGGTAGTGATGATTCACTCCCCGCGGCTCTGCCCAGGCAGAGTGATTCCCTTCTGATTTTCTTTCTCTTTCTTTTTTCTTTTTTTTTCCTATTTTTTTTTTCCTCCCCATGAAATTTCATTTCCTGACAGTTGCAACACTTCAGAGCTGTATTGTTTGCAGTGGGGACTCCCTCATTTTCAGGCCTGTTAAAGTAGATTTAGTTAGTGGCTGGGTGTGTTGGGGATGTGGATTTAAATTTAAGTTTTCCTGAACTTGGAGGTTTAAATGAAAAAATTCACTGTGAGTCTGAAAGGTTGGATCTTGTTCTGGGTGTGGGTTAATTAAGGGCCCTTACAGGCTCTGCATGGGGGAACTGAGGCCTTGGAATCTTGGAAAAAGGCCGGGTTGGATGGAATTCTGAGCAACCTGGTCTGGTGGAAAGTGTCCCTGTTCACGATAGCGAGGTTGGAATGAGATAAGCTTCAAGGTTCCTTCCAGAAGTTCTGTTTTGCTTCCAGTCCAGAGGCGTTTTGGGATGATGTGTGTTGCTGCAAAAGGAAATTCATTCCATAGTTCTGCTCTTGGAGCCTCCTGCAAGTCCAGGATTGTGTGAGGGTTCCGCATCTGCATCTGAGCTTTGTGTATTGTTGTTCCAGCGAGGCGCTGCTGGGGAACGCTGTCACTTTTTGGGTAGAAATTTATCACAAGAACCTTGTCCCCGCTGCTTTTTGTCATCTTTGGTATCTTTTCAGGAAATAAAACAGTTTGCAAGTGACACAATTTCTAGAGGAACGAAGGCAACAGAGAAAATTTTGGTGTCCTGACACCACATTTTGGATTATTTTTGACTTTTTTTTTTTTTTTTCCTGTCTCTGAAATTGCTAATAACAGATGCTTGAATTCTGGTCAAGTGAAAAATTCCAATTGATTTCAAAAGAAGTTGGATTGGATCCTAGCATCAGTTTGGCACCTATGTAAATACAAACATATGCAAGGGCCTCACTTTCAACTGCACTCAAAAACAATTTTAAAAAAACACGAAACCAATGACAAAAATTTTGAAATTACTTATTTAGCAGAAAAATCTTCAAAATTTACAGACATTTCAGATAGGAAATGTAAGGTATTGATAATAGTTTTGAATGAAAATTTGAATAAAGGTCATACTGCCTATTTGTGATGGAATTGCCTTTGACCTCAACATCCTAATTTTTTGTGGGTTTTACGTTCAGGAGTCCTTGGTTCTGAAGGCGTCACGCTTTGGCTCAGGATTCCCGTGGAGATGTTTGATTTGGGTTTACTCTTGGGGTGTTCTGTTCTAGCTGGGCTCGAGCATATGGTTTGATTTTCAAGTGAAGTGACACCACTTCTTACATATGCACATTACTCATTCCCCATGCAAGTTCAATAAAATCATGGCATCTTTTATTTTTTTATTTAAAGCTGACAAAGAAGTCATACTTAAAAACCAATCTAGGAAATTACTTCATTGTCAAAATTATTTCCTCTGATCATTTCCATGCTTTAATTTTTATATTATTCTTTCTGTAGCCGTGGTGGTGGACTTTTACCGCTGGAATGAATGGGAAAATGACATCATAGTGAAATGTCATGTTTTTTCAGCTCTTAAATGGCTGGACTACAATTAATCAAAATCGGTGTGATTTTTATGAAGTGATATGACCAATAATTTAGGATTTTAATTGCTACATGAAAAGTCTTGGTTTTTTTTAAAGCATAAACATTTAGAAATAGCTTTTTTTTGTTGTTTAAGAACAGCACGAACTTAATATTATCACGGGATTCCGACATCAAATGCTGCCTGGATGGTGTGAAATGGTAAATACAACGTGGTTAAAAGATGTCTACGTTTCTTTGCCCTGTCTGGGAGGATGATGGGCATAACTCTCCTCAAAAGATAGCTTGTTCCATGTGAAGTTGCACTGAGCAGTGTATGGGATGGCAGCCTGCCAATTAGTGATCCATTTTCTCAGAAACCGAGTTTGAGGCCGTGCCAGCCAGTCACATACATCTTATCTTCAGCATCACAGCGCAGCCTCGTAATTCGTGCAAAATTATGTTTGACGTTAAATTATAAACCCTTAGTGTAATAATAAAAAAAATAAATAACCCTAAAAGCAAATTAAAAATTATGTTTTCACTGGAGCAGGTTATAAGCCCACTAGAAATGCGATCTGTAGTCATCAGTCTATGGGCAAAATTCCATTTCTCAAGGGTTGTTTTTTCTTTTTTTTCTCTCTACCTAGCAAAAAAAGCTGCAATTCAGAAAATTAAGTTTGGTTAGTGCAGGGAAGGTATTTTTTTAATTTAAAGTGATGGATAAGACCCTTTTTGAATTAAAAAAAATCCCGATGTGTTGCAGGGGGGGTGTATCTCTGCCGCATCACCACCTATCACAAAAGCTTTAGTTTTTGTTCCAAAAAGTAGGGTTTTTGCAGAAAAAAGTAGTGAAGAGGTAAAGCAAATGCTTTCCAGATGCTGTCCCAGATCCAAAACCTTGTTGTGTGACCACTGCAGTGGTCCAGTGTCACCAGCTGCAGGTTTGGGGAGGAAAGGCTTCTTTCTGCCCCATGCTTTTTAATGTCTCTTAAAAGCTCACAAATAAACATCAGCTTCCAGAGGCTGAGAGAGAGAAAACAGAAGGATTGGTTGAAAGAGTTAACCAGAGGTATAAGAAATATTTTATTTATTTATCCATGCAAATGTTGTAAATTACCCCTGGTACGTAGTGACATTCTTCTATCACGTTAGTTTTGCAATTAACCTAAAAAAAATTAGACTTCCAACAGAATATTGAGGAGGATTATTTATTTTCAGAAACATTTCAAAGTAAGGAAAGTTTCTACTGAACATTTTTATGTCTCCCCACATAACCAAAATTCCATGTTTGCCGGTATTATATGGTAGGATGAGTTCACGAGGCTGACAACATTAAAATCTTGGTCATATTTCTGTACACAATTATAAAATGTTGGTCATATAAGCAAAAAAAAAAAAAATATAATTAGTGAGAATACTTCAGAACAGTCTAAGATTGTTTGCATGTAAAATTCTTCTCATTAACTGGAATTCAAGCTCCACTGAAAATGGTTTTAGGAATCCTTCAGTGCCTAAACATATGAAAATTAATCCAAAATCACTTAAAATGTGAGTTTAACTTACTTTACAGAGCAGACTTCACTTTACACTTGTACCCCTTTTAATTAATTTAAGGTTTCTTAACTCCTCGAAGTTCATACTTATCATCATCTCCTCACAAAGTTAGTGAGATACTCATGTTCATGTATAATGGCCTGGAAAGAGCTTATTCACTTTTAATTTGTTCTTAAATTAATTTCTTTAGTTTGTTTTAAAATTGTTTTTTTTCCTTCATGTGGCCATAAAGAACATATTGTGTTGACACCAAGATTTGGGATTCATCCATTTAAATGCTCCAACCTGGCCCATTGCATCATCTCCTTGCCTGGTGGTGCCCATCGTTCCCAAAGAAAGGTTGGGAAAAGCTCCATTCTCCAGTGGCAGGCACGGGGCAGTGCAGATTCCCATGGCAGTGGTGTCTCTGAGCCTCCATGAGGTGGCAGACACCCTTCTCTGCATCCAAGACAAGACCTCAACATCATTGCCAGGTAACCGCAAACAAGGTTTTTGCATCTTCCAGTGCCAAATTAATTCCAGCAATGGAAATTAATTTCCTGGTGTGTTTTGGGAAGGAAGAGGTGAATTAATTACTTTGGACACCATGGTACCATCCAATGCCTACGGTTGGTCGGATAGTCGTGGGCTCGGATTAGCATGAGACCAGTTGTAATTGGGTTCCGCTTCTTTATCATTCAAGAGCTCTTTTACATGACAACAGGACGCTCACATCTCCAAGGGATACCTTTGGCACTTCCACCCCTTCCCTTCCTCTGCACACCCCTGTTCATTATTGAAATCCTGGAAGCAAGGCAGGATGTGGGGAGGTCTGTCCGTCTGCTTTATTTCACCTAAGCAAACGCTGCGCTCCCTCGCTGGCACAGGAAGCATTTACAAAAGTTGTTTAAAGAGCAATTGCTCTTCTTCACCGCGGATGCTGGGCTTTGCTCGGAATTTCAATCAGGTTCGTGGTTCAGAGGGGGAATGTGAGGCTTCTGAGCTGTGTTTATGAGCCCAGTGCTGCTGATGGGCTCAGAGAAGGAGATCTCATTGGACTGGCTGTGTTTAGGCAGCTCTATATGTCCATATTGCTCTTCATCATTAAAATTGTGTGCAAAGACAGAATTAGAAGGTTTAAAAATGCATAATGTAAAAGGGTTCTGAATGCTGTTGAGTAAATGCAATTGTATTGTTGAATGTGGAGATCCTGGAGCCATATTGGTGGAGAAAGTGGGCCCTGTGTCTATGGGACAAAAATTTAACTCAAATTGTAGGTGCACAAGTGGGGTCTGCACTGCCTGCACTTGTTTTTGTTGCTGCCTTTACGTTTCCTGTGTGTTTTGTTATGAAGTCTCATTCTCTTTATCTGTCTTGACAGATGGAATCAGTAAATGTTACATTACCAAGTTTTATCTAAAAATGTCTCCCATTGATAGCGCATTTGTGTCGTGTCATAATAGCTCTTTGTAGCAAAGCAAGGAGAGCTGGGAAAATCCTAACTAGTGAGTAAGCTTGCATTTTTAAAGTAGTAAAAAAGTTCTTTGTTCTGCAGCATCCTATTTTTAGAGTGAACTTAATTAAAGTGAGTGAGGAATTTTGAAATCTGGAATAGGAAAAATTGGGTCATTATTAATTATTATGTATATAATAAATCCAGGGGCTGTGGTCTTTTTTTCCTCACAATGCACGTATGTCTTTTCCTTCCTCACAGGCATTTTTCATTACCAGAGGAATCAACTTCCCTTCTCCAAGGCCCTGGCTTAGCAACTTGCTGAGCTGAGAATCGAGCTGTGAGCACACAAGGTGGACTTTTTTTGGGGGGGTTCACTCCAGACATGGTCAAGGGCACTTCTGCGCTGAATTACACACAGCGCCCTGTCAAAACCCAGTTTTCTCTAATGCATCTCTGCAGCCACTTTTCCTCCTCCCAGTCCTTCAACACCTTCTCCCTTTCACCTGCTCCCTGTCAGTTTGCAGTCAAGGAATGCAGGTTTCTGCAAATGGGAAGGTGAAGCTCTCGGGACCACAGGGAATAATATCGTCCCCAGCTCATATTCTTTTCTGGTGCTGTTCATATCCCCTAATCAATATAATTCATGTGGGTTTTCTCTCCCCTTCTCCTTCCTCTGACTCTTTTTCTGAGTCAGCATTCCTCTTGTCAACTGCTTTTTCTTCCCTGTTTTCTTTCTCCCCATCACCCCCAGTGCCTGAGCTCCCTTGTCACCTTTCTGACTTGGATTCTTTCCCGTAGATTCTTGGTCCTGTTGTGAGTTCCCATCTGCCAAATCACCACCTCTGCTGCCGCTATGTATGTGAAACAATGGGCTCTGGGGTTGGACAGGACAGAAGTGGCCTCTCTGTGTCATCTGGGCCCTTTCTGAATCCCAGGTAAAGTAATGCAGAATTGCCTGGATGCAAACAGCTCATCTGCAATTCCTGGGCTTGGAATAGCAAACAGGATCTTTTCCAACTTTTACCATGATTTCTATTCCCGTGTGAGCCAAAAAACACTGAAGGAAGTTGAATTATTTTTTTTATAAATAGTTTCTAACAAGAAAATGGAAATGCTTTCTATCTTTTTGTGTGTGTGTGTAGTTTTAACACCTCTCAAGGTTTGATTACATCATCTTCTGAGAAACGAAGAAACACTGGGAATTAAGAGGGTTTTCTCTCCCCTTCTCTCAAACCTGTCTGCACATTTCAGTTGGAGTTCAGTACTGTTTGAGCTTTCCACAAAGATTTCCTAAATAACCTGTTCTAACTGTGCCATGTTGGTAAGAGATCACCACTGTGATTCTTCTTATTTTACAAGGCTTGCTAAACTGCCAGGGCTGCACTGGTTTGTGCTATTCAATATCTGTTTTTACCCTCATAATTCTTGGATTATTCCCTGTGACATCCTGTCAAATCTCTTCAGTTTGGACTCTTGTAAATGATGCCCCTTGGGTTTCTCTGAGTGCCTACAAATAGACAGGAAATGTTCAGCAGTGATTAAAGCCCATCAATATACTCTGTCAAGTAGCTGCTGTGTTTAAAACTATAGGTGGATAGATCTTACTAGTGGAAAAATTGCTGAGGTAAAGTGATTATGATGTTTATTTCTAGGCTACAGAAGAGAACGCAAATAGCTATACATGTATATCTATATATTTATGAAAAGCAATGCAATTAGAAGAATGAAAAAATAAAATAAAGACCAGAACTTATATTTTGCCTCATAAACTCCCAGTTTATTTTAATTGTAGGTATTAACTGCTATATGAATGCTAAAGTGTAAAAGTAAATAAAAAAGAAAAAAAAAGATTTTTTTTATGGAGTCTAATATTATCTTTTTTCAGTTGAATATTTGTTGTGTGACGTGCAGTTGGAATGGAATAATGGGAAGAGAGATTACTGTTATTATTACCAGATTCCAGTAACAGGTAAAGGGTAATTCTTTTCTAGGTGAAAATTTCTCTGTGGTAAATATCAGTTTTGAACTGCTGATCTGAGGCTTCAAATTTGTACCTGACAGACCCAGAGAAAGGACTTTTAATCTGCTCTTAATGGCATTAGAAGGAATTCTAAAGCTACACATGGAAATCAGCTAACTGTTGAGGGGAGAATAAAAAAAAAATAAGAAAAGGTTGGTTTTCCCTCCAAACTGTGCATAAATCTCTTGATAAATCCGGTGCTGAAGGTCATGCTTGGCACATGCAATAACATACCCTGTGTATAATTTTTACAACCAATCAACAGAGAAGTTGTACACTCTTAAGAATTGTATCTTGATTTAAGAATTTTGGTCCTGCGGTGACAGATTTTCAAGGAAGATCAAGTTGAGAATTGCAAAGACTACCTCAGGGACCACATCTCTTTTTCACTTGTCTCTATGTTTGGATCAAGAGGGTGCAACTTATTTTGAAAAAGCCCAAACTTTGCTTTGAATGGCCTGTCCTGGAATGAGTGCACAGCCCTGTCTCTGGTTAGGTTTTTTCTCACTTTAGAGGTTTTAGACATGAATGGAAAGGTGATTGAAAGGTAAATCATGTCGTATTTCAGGTTTCTAGAGCCTTCTGTTGCAATCCCTTAAAGCAGAGTGTGTCACCTCCATGCTGGAGTGTGAAGCCTGCACTGTGTTTGGGGCTGTTCACTAATTCACCTTCAGAACCCTGAATTTTCCAACTGTTCTTAGAGGTGTTCATCTTTCCAGGAATGAGGGGAGTGAGAGGACAAAACCTAAGTGACTGAAGCCAAGCTTTAAAACCAGAGCCCAATTTCAAGAGTTATTAAATCCAAGGGATGTGGCTTCAGGTGTTGGTTTATTTTAGAGATAGTGGGTGATGGCAGGCAAGATTTGGATCAGTGGTCACTCAGGCTCCCAAGCTTTGGGGTCAAGGCTTGGATTTGGTCTGAGAATTTAGACCTCTTTTGTGGTTTATTATATATGCATAAAATCTCTCTCTTTTACTAAGGCCCATATACAGGCCTAAAATACCTGCTGCAGACATTCTTTACTGCCTTTAGACACCAATATTCAGTTTGCCAACCTATTACTCTGCTCTAGACTTCACAGTGACTGCTTAGATACATTTAATTAAAATGATAGACTAGAGTTCAACCAAGAAGTGTTGAGATAATTTCATTCCATAAGGGGACAAATAAGATTAAAATCCAGAAGGGACTTCCCCCCCTCCCTTTCCCATTTCTCCAGAATTACCATCAGCCACGAGATTATCTCCAAGGCTTCGTGGAGATGCATCAGCCCAGAGCATGCCACCAACACCTACCCTTGAATGGGATGATCCATCATTCATTCAACAAACCAAACCCCTTCTGAGCCTAATGTCCTTAGTGTCATCGTTAATTATAAAATGCAATCAGAACCATTCTGGAGGTAGACCTGGGGTTAATTTGGCCAATCAGCTGCTGATCATTAACAGGGGCCTATTGCAGGGCATGAAAGTGATCCCCTGTAGTTCGTACAAGTATGACGGAAGCAATACATTGTGTTCTTTTTTCCTACAGGCTGAGTGCCAAAATATTAGTGTTCCCTGTGACTCCAACTCACAATAACTGGATGCTTTTGGCTCTTATTGTTTTTTTTATGAACAGGTGGATAGGAAATCGTTTTGGCATAAAATAAACAGGGAGAGGCGCTGCAATGGGTTGTCTCTGTTTTAAAGGCTTGCTGCCAGTCTTTTATTTTTTTTTTTTTCTATCTTCCAGTTTTCTTTTTATACCAGGTTTGTTTTGTCAGAAGTATAAAGAGCGAGTCTTCTGTGGCATTCAGTGGTGTCACTCTCCTTCTACCTGTGCTGACACTGTGCTGCTCCTCTGGAGCTTTGCTTCATTTGACTGGTAAAAACTGATCTTAGGGAAACCCCAAAGCAGAAAAAGATGTGTCAAAATCTTAAATCATCTCTGCTTTTGTGTCTGAGCATCCACATAGCAGTTAGGGCCTGTTAGCACATGTATATATATGCAAATATACCTATAAAATGGAGGGCGATATTTATTTAAAAACATAAATAAATACAAAATATTTTTCCATTTCACACCACCATGGAGTACACAGTCCCAAAGGCAAGAGTTTAAAATTATGAAACTTTGAAATATTCCTATGGTATTTGAGTGGATAGGCCTGCAGGATTCATGTTAATTGAGATAATTGAATTAATTGTGTGTCCTGTGATTTGATCGCCTTTAGTGAAATCACAAAATAAGTTGTTTGTATATGATGTTAAAAATGGAAACAAGTGGATCCAGGAGGTTCCTTTCCACTGATAAATTAATAAGTGGTGGCCAAAATGACTTTAATAAGAGCTGATTCTCAGATAGTGGGAGGCTGAATAAAATCAGATGTCTACAGCAAACAGCTTTTTCCTGTGTCCGAAGAAGGATTTCCCAAATCAAGGCTGCCAATGACACACTATGTTTTAAATACAGTGAATTGTACTGGTTCAAAGTAACAGAAGGAGAAAATTTGAATGAATGATCATATCTATTCTTTCACTTCTCAGTTTCAGGATTATTGTCTTGGAAAAGTGATGCTGTATCTGAAATAGAACAAGGTGGTGTTATGGTGAAAGGCAGAAAAAAGCCATGGTTGGAGGATATTTTGATTTTTTTAGAAACATTTTTGCCCATGTGCTAGTGCCGAGGAAACATGAATGGGCACAAATGTCTATTTTTAATGAAAGAAAAGAGTTGATTCACTCTCAGGCAGTAGTAATGTAACTTATTTTATAACAGCAAGAGCCAAGCATATGGTATTCATCATTAGCAGTAGCAACGGGAGCCGTTTCTGCCGGGCCGGGGCTGGAAAGCGCTGCTCCAGCGGTGAGCCCGGCCTCGCTGGGCTCCCCACCTTCCTGCTGGCACCCCTGCTCCCCTGCCCATGGCTCCCAGCCTGTCACCCCAGATTCCAGCCCCATCAGCTGCTCTTGTGCTCCTCTCAATGAGATAAGCTCCATAATTAATGGTGTTTTACCCTTTTCTGCCCCTTTTTCATGCTGCTGGTTATGAGCTGTATTAATCCATGGTGTTATCAGGTCTATCTGAAAAAAACCTATGTGGCAAGAAGAGCTTTTTATTTATTTTTCCCACCTCCTCTCTCAGCAATTGGCTGGGCAGCTTGGAGATGTGAATCAAACCTGGAGCTGTCAGCGAGCAGCTTTTGAAATGTCTTTACCATTCCCCATTATCGTTATGCTTGCACACTGCACCAGCAGCTAAGCTTTGGCTTGATAGTCACAGCCATCATCTCTACTCCTCTATAGCTTTCAAAATGTTCCTCTCAAACAGAAATTCCTGGCAATGCATCAGGATGGAGACAAATGTTTAATATCCATGTTGCTAATGCTAAAACTGAGACACAGCTTGTTTTGAGTGGCCAAATCCAAATGAGTTTTTCAGGAGAGATCTCCACGTGGGTAGCAGAACAGCCCAACTCCTACCCCTGCAGACGCTTCAGTTCACTCACCAATGACCCTGGGTGTGCTGTCAGCAATTGTGGTGCTGAGCTAAATTACACTTGAGAAGAGAGGAGGTTTATACAACTATTTGTGTTCAGATCTCAAGTTGGATGGCAAATATTTTGCTCACCTGTGATGGATTTTGGAGGGGGAAAACTTGAGCCCTGAGCTTTATTGTATTTGTGGCTACTTAGCGATTGGGGATGTGGCAAATGTAAATTGCTTATAAAAGAGTAGAGTCACTAAAATTGTGCATAAAGTACAGTCAAAAAGTGGCCTGGGGCCCTGGCACAGGGCGCCCAGAGAAGCCGTGGCTGTCCCTGGATCCCTGGCAGTGTCCAAGGCCAGGCTGGACAGGGTTTGGAGCACCCTGGGACAGTGGAAGGTGTCTCTGCCCATGGCAGGGATGGGACTGGATGAGCTTTAAGGTCCATTCCAATCCAACCTATTTGATGATTTTACAATCCGTTGTAACTTTTATTATTTGTTAACGTTCTCCTTCACAATTTCTAGCCTTATGAAAAGTCACTTATTCTTCAACATCAGGCTTTTCCTCTGTCCATTTCTGTATTCATTTAAGCTGAGAGATGAATCCAGCCACAGGCTGGCCTGTGAGCGCTCTATTGTTGTTGTCCTCAAAATTCCAAATCAGTTTGTACTTTGTTTTTACCAAATCCCATGATATTGCGTAAAACATTGTTATGTTGTGCTGTTACTAGATTGTGTCGAATCAGGAAAATAATTGGAGGCTACCACTCATCTCAGAATATTTTAATTAGCGGATTTCTTTATCTGTCTTAAATTACTAACAACTTCCTCCTTGAAACTAGGAAAGTATGGAGGGCCTCATTAGTTCTGTCTCTGTATTGCACTTGAGCGCTGCTAGAAATGTATATTTGTGACTGAAATGTGAGTTTTTCTTTCAGTACATTTATGTTCTAGTCTCCCCCCCTGCTTCACCATCCCCAAATTTTCCATGTGAAACACAATTCTTGTGTCTTTCCTCTTCTGTCAAAGGCTGCTTTGTAATGATGGTGGGGCTGTGTGAATACTAATACAGGTATTTGTATTCTCTACACTGAAGGCAACATCATTTCTGTTCTAAATATGTACAGCAGTTTATGACTTTCATGAAATATTGGAGAAATGCAAAGATGAGAAGTTTAGTGTTATGGTAAGAAAGCCAAAATCCAAACAATGCTTCAAAGGCTTTTAAAATAAATCTTTATGTTGGTGTTGACAAAACTGAAGTAGTGCCATTGGAGACAGATTTTTCCATTGAGAGGCAATTTCTAAAGCACAATTGCATTTGTGTTTGGCCAAAGTGGAGTCCTATCTGAGGCCACCTAGATGCAGAACAAGCTGAATTAAATCACCAGCCTCTATCCAGAGCCGAGGGACCTCTGGGATCCCTGTGGCTTCCAAGGAGGGTTCCCTGCTCACATACAAGCTTCTAGAAGAGCTGATGATTTATTTCATAGTACAAAGCATCCCAGATATTTGAGATAAAAGAATTTCAATATTTCTGCTTTGCTCACCTAACTTCGGGTATCTGTTTGACTGAGGCAAACCATTAGCTCTCATTTGATACCAAGGCCTGAAATTCAATAATGCAGCAAATTAATAGTTTAGGGCAAAATTTAGTTTTTCTTTTTGAATGATAGGTTATTTCTTTTTCATTCCTTTTGAAATTTTTCCAATCCTTGCAAATACTTGTGAGAAAACTGAGATGACTCAGTGTTTTTCTTGAAAAGGACGAGGTGATGAGTCTAACCTCTGTGTTCTGGTGATGCTGAATGCCTGTCTAGGACCACCCTCGTCCTGTGATCCACCAAATGGGGTGGTAACTTCTACCTGCTAGCCCCATAACCTGCAGGAAGGCAGGAGTGATGAAATTGGAACAAGGAAAAAAGCTGGGGAGTGGTAGGGGAATGAGAAGAGGACGATCACTTGCAATTCTAAAGGTACAAATTTCCATTCCTACCCGCGCACTTTGGGGAGGGTGCTGAGAGCAGGTGGTTCTGTCTGCCCTCTGTTCCCTGAGGAGGAGGGGATGCAGCATCCTGCACCTTCAACCTTGTGGCTGCTCTGGGATGGGACGAGCACTTTGGAGATTGGGTAGGAGGGGGCAGATTTTGCCAGTTCCTGTTGCCAAGCTGCACACCACAAATGCGTCTGCGAGCCCTGAGAAATAAACATGACTGCAGCTTTGTTTATAAGTGGCATAAAAACAACAGAGACAGCCAGTCAACCAGCTTTTATAAATTATAATTTGAAACTGAAAACATAATATGAGGTCAAGGCTGCTGCTCTGATTTCCAGGAATTTTTTTCTTTTAATTCCCTGATTTTTACCTCTTCCTCCTTCATGCACTTTTACCCATGTTCAAATGTTCAAAGCAGAAATAAATGAGGAATAAGGAGTACCATTCTTAGAGAGTAAAAGACGAGGACTTCAAATTAAATTGTGGGGTATTTTAGCTCTTTGGGCAACTTCATATTTTCCTGAGGTAAAAGGTGTGCAGCCCTTCAGCTTCTGTGGCTGTATTTTGAGACTTCAGCCACAGAAGTGTTTGTGAGCAGCCAAAATGGCCTTTGCAGCACATTGGGGAGCACAGATTTCAAATCAGGTATTTAAATTTAAAAAAAACACCAAACCCTAATAACAATTCCACTACTGCTGTAAAATTCTCCCAAAGTCAAAGGTGTAGTGCTTGCATTGCTGATATTGGTAGTAGATATAGGAATTCATATGAACTTTTGCTAATTAATCTCAACTGTTTATTTAAATTGAACAATGTTTGCTTTTGTTGTTTATCATGCAGATGTCCTCCCTTTAGTTTTGGGTTTTTTTTCTTTTTGAGCTTTGGAGGCTTTTTTATTGCTGCCTAATCCCTCCAAATGTACTGTATATCACATTTATGAAATGTATTGGTACCAGAGAGAAGCAGACGACTTTGTTTTTAAACAAAGACCCCAGGATAAGGGGCAATGTTTTTCCCCTCACAGGTGATGGAGTACGTACAAAGAATGCAGCGGATAATGGCAGTCCTGTCCTCTGAACAGATGGTGATGGTCCTGTTGCTAGGATAAGGCCTGAAGAATTTAGTTTTTAATTCCACATTATTTGCCTCAGTGCCATGAATATCCCTAGGTTTCCTCAGGCAAAAATACAACAAATACACAGAAAGAGAAAGAGAAGTGACATGCGGATAGAAAAGGAGACAGAGCACGGGAAAGGACTGGAGCCAGGTCAATAGAAGCTTTTGGGAAAATGTCTGCTCAGCTGTCTGCAATCACCTGGGTTTGAAAGGCAGGCAGGAAGGAAGATTGGTTTGGCATGAGAACGAGGCCTTTGATGCTTTAGATACCACAGAGAAAAATACGCATTTCTTCCCATTAGAAGTCTGTTGACTTTCCTAATTAAGATAAACATGTTTCTGAAGAAGTTAGCTCTCACAGTACTGCATTTGTAAAAACAACCATGCTTTTAAAATATATACACAGACAAGGACGTGTGCCAAGAACTAGTGCTGGTGTGGTCTTACAAATCACTTTACAGGAATATTTTTAAATCATTGCTTTATTTAAAAGTAAGCGGATTTCATTCCCTCCAGTCAATTAAATATCTAATTTCAACTCAAGTAGATAATAACCAAAGTATTTTTATATAAATGAATGAACAGTTAGAAAACTGTTAAACACACAGCCCTCAAGCATGAAAAATATATTCGTTTAACTGTTTTATTCTTTTATCGCTAATTTACTACAGAGATTTTTGCACTTACATCATTTTTAATTTTGGCACTGGGGGAAAGAAATCTTATTTAAAAAAAATTAATTCAGATTGAAACTCTCAAGGATCCCTGTGCCACCTGAATTATTCCATCAACCACATTAAGGATGTGGTGGACGGTGCCGGTAGAGTTGTGATTTTTCCACAATGGCAGTTTTGAGAAAAAAACAAAACTGTGAAAACTTCCAGTGAGTGACCCAGTTCCCACAACAAAGCACGTGTTAAATGTCAAAAAACATGTTGAATTCATAAAAGGACACAGAGCCTGTAAAAAGGTGCAATGCCTGAGGTTTGGGGGATTAATTGCAATATTCTCCCCTTTCTAGCTGCCTGAACACAACCAGACTGTATTAAATGGTTTAAAGGAGCCCCCATATCAGATGCTGTGGGACTGGTGAATGTCTGGTTCAAATTGGTGATTTTTTCCTCCACAGAGGTTCTGGTAAATGGGATGTGATCCATGCCATCCTCGACATGATCTATCATACAACAATGTAGTGAAAAGGAAATTACTGGATGCAAAGAGCTCACATTTAGGGCCTAAAAATAAGTTGAGGAAAATGTAGATGAGATTATATGGGACAGAAAATGCACTCTGTGCCAAAATGCATCATCTATGTTATTTATATATGTGTGCTTATGCATATATATAGTTCATGCTTTTATCCTCAAAAACCAACAGAATTTAATTTTATCAATAATGGTGTATTGTGTTTCAGGAAGAGTTTCAAAACCAACTCATTTAGAACAGAAAATTTTGCAGGTCTTCAAGCAGTTTCTATTTTCATTATGTATCCAGAAATATTAATAATAATGTAAAATGGATCAGAATTTATTGATATTCAACTGTCTTGGTATCACATTGTCTTGGAACCTCATAATCACCAAACAGGCAAGAAATAATCACAATACACCCTCATTAATATATTCTATTTCCAAGCACTCCTTCACTTTTTACCTCAATCTTTGGAGAGATTGGTGGTTGGTTCATAGAATTTCTCCTCCCTTATCTTCAGCATCTTCAAAAATATTCACCCAACTTGTCGAATATTTGTTTTCTTTCTTAGTGCCTCTAGATATTACCTGACTGTTCTCATTTTTTCAAGGCATGGTCACTTATTCTACCACATTTAGAGGTAGAATTAATAGAATTTTAGTCATTTATAATAGATATGTTCTTAATATTGGTTGTTCACCAGAGGGATGTCTTTGGGTGCAAATGACATCTGACAATCTGGGGGACACAACTCCAATTGCTACGTGCCTTGGTGAGGCTGCTGAGTGGATCCATTTTTCAATTTATTGTACGAAATGATGAGGTGAATTTGGTTCACAGCCCTTCATGTGTAAATAAATACAAATACCTCTGGAACTTGATGGGAGATGAAAGGACCCATTTCCGTCGGAGAGCGGGAGGGAGGTTTCCCATGCCGCGTGCTCTGGGATACACACAGAAGCCTTTGTGGCTCACGTTGTTTATCCTGCGTATTCTAAGAAGGAGTCAGCCACAAGCCTTCAAATGGGATAATGTGTCACTTCTGACATTGCTCTTTTTCTATAGTTTGTGTTCTTTCCCTAAATATTGGCTGGTTTTTGGAAGCCCGTTGTGAAGAAAGATGTGTGTGCTGTTATTCTCAACTCCTGGTTCATAAAGTACAGTGATCTTTTCAGATTATTAGAATGGAATCCAAATTGGAAAATGTTTTATTTCTTAATCTCATCAAGATGGTACATGAATATCTTTAAAAACCAAGTTTTCTTTGCTTTCTAATCTTAGACTTTTTTTGTTTTTAATACAAAAGCAAAAGGTGCCAGTGGCACAGCTACCTCCCGTAATGAAACACATAGATTTCTCTTCTACTTATTTTATTTCTCACATTCATCATTCATATTTAATGCCACAGGCATTTGACTTCTTAATTCCCTATATTGAATTGAAGAGGCATGCACAGCATGCACTCCAGTTTAATGACTTGTAATTCTTCTTCACGGATGACACACTTTTTCACCTGGAAAACTTGTGGTGCCAAACTTCCTCTCGCATGTGTGATGCAGTCAGTGTCCTTAACAAGGTGGTGATGGCTGGGGAGTGGAGTGACTGGGAAGTGTAAGGTCCTAACCTTAAATGCCTCTTGGACTGTAAGAACATTGCCCTCAGGGTTGGTTTTTTTTTTTGTGTGAGCTATATATATAATTTTTTTTTTTCTATAGTTGAACCTCAGTTGTTGACTTCTCTCCTGCTGGCTCTAGGACGTGCCTCTTTGCTTATTCATTCTCTTTTTGTGAGCCAAATTTCGAGTAATACACAACTTTTCCACCCTAAGCTAATTAGCATTAATCTACTGAGTAAGTCTGCCAATAATATTTCCAACAAAAAGGTTCCGTAGACTTCAGCAGGACTAGAAGATCATGTGAATGATAAATTACGGTATCTGACGTCAGTGTTTTGGACTTAGATATGATGGAATAAGCACTCTCCTGAACATAATTGTTTATTTACAGACATCTCACAGGACTGTCATAGTTAGGGTTAGTTACTTGTAAAAGCTTAAGATTTTGGAATAAAATATTCTGTAGAACTACAAAGCATTCAGGCCATTATAAAAACATTACACCTTTCCAGGTTTTCAAAGCACTTTAGGAGCATTTACCAACCCTCACAGCACTGAAACATAGGAAGTCTTATCTTTTATTGATTTCCCAAGTGGGTCGACTGAGACATTGAAGAGTTCTGGTTTGCTAACTGTGAGCACTCTGATAGCCAAATGCAACGTCTGAAGGAAAACAAAAAATGACACTGAATTTCCCCTCTAACTGTTACAGGGAAACCTTTTGGGGAGCTTCCCTCAGGAAAACAGAGGGAAAGACACAGAGATGAAGCTGCCTGGTTATTCAGGGAGTCCCAGAATGGGAGCAGGAAGATGTGAAGGTGTTTTACAGCTGAAGTCAGCTCCAGAGTAGAGGAAGAATATCCTTCATTCAAACTTGATCAAGTAGTGTGTCCTTCATGGGGATAAGTGGAATGTGGATGGAGTGGGAGCAGATTTTTTTGGAAGAGGAGGGCTAGGTAGGAGACCAAGTCCAGTTTGGTTCCTTGTGTATGCTCCAGTCATGGGTGATGAAAGCTGTGAAGAGGGAAAGTGCAACTTTTTGAACAGCAGTGAAATTTCTGCTTCTTAGTAGCGTGATTATTGGGGTTCTCCTTCTCTCCTCAAATGAGACCCTGCGAAATCATCTCCTGCCTGGCAGAGAACTCTCTGAATGTGCCTGTCTGTGTCCATGACCCCAGTACAGCAAATCCACAGCTGTCCTTTTGACAGAAGACTTTATTTGTTGCTGGATGTGTAGTGTAGAGGAGGAGGAAAGGTGGATGTTTCTGCTCCTTTCCAATCTAACATCAATTTTTCAGCAAGCTTCTAGAAGAGAAAGAAGTTATACTTGAGTGAGTGCAGTGATCATGATGAAATGAGTGTTATTCTGTTCATGAATGGTGATTTAACTGTAGACTTAGTAGTAGCCTTGAAGTTTTCCTTTGGAATATATCCTAAAGGATTAAAAAATAAATTAATGGTGCATGTTGAGAAATATCTTCAAACATACTTTTATATGTTTGTATCTTCAAACAGATAAATGTACTTCAGCATAGAAGTACAAAGCTCATGTCAGGGAGGGATTTCAGAGGTCATTTAGTTCCAACTCCAGTCCCAAGGCAGGAGCAGCTCTACCTAAAATGTGCTTTAGCTGTCAGGTGCTTTTTCAGCCTTGGAAATTTTCTGTTATTTTCCTAACTTTCCAATAGTTCTGCCTTCCACCCCCCCGCCCTTGAAGATCTTAATGTATTTAGTGTTCTGATTTCTCTTTAGTAGTTAGAAACGTCTCAGAAAGTGGTTATTAATAAATCATTAAAGGTTTGCATCTCATTTCATTTCCTTGCTGCTCTACTACTCTTTATTTCCAACCACAGTACAAAGTCATTTTGAAAACAGAAAGAGGAATTTTTACAGCTGAGTCAAATCTAAATGATGGGGGCAAACACAGAGATTTTTTTTTTCTTTACCTGGAATGTTCTTTGTTATTCAAGTTATTTGCTTGGATAAAAGATTTCTCAGCCTGCTCCTGCTTTATCTGGCATTGATGAAGAGGAAATAATCTTGCATGCAGGGCTTTACAAGCTGCACATCTTGAACATGGAGTCACTTCTCCAGTAGGGCTTTCCTGGGAATAGGGAATAGCAAGGTTGACTATAAGGCTTGATAACCACAGATATTTTCAGTAGCACCAAAGGAGGTATGGGAAGTGATGAAAAAACTTATGAAAGGTAAACGGACCATAATTCATACTAAATATCTCCCCTTGTGCAGAAGCTCTTTTTAAATTACTCAGATAAATGAGCTCATTTATGGAATATTTTGTACTGCATGAACTTATATGGGCACCTGTCATGTATATATATTTTTAATACTGAACTCATATAGATGGCTTAAAGTCCCCCTTGCCCTTTAGTAAATTTAAATCTCCCACAAAGCTGCTGTACAGTAGTCATAAAGAAACATTTATGGTTCAACATAATTTCCCTTCATTTCTTTTTCTCTTTCTTCAAAAAAAAAAAGGCAGTTTAAAAGTAATAAAGCACTTCCTTCTGTAAATCTTTGATCTTTTTTCTTCCTAAGGGAAGATTAATTTGTAAATATGCTAATGGATTTGTATAATATGAAACCTTCATAAGAAAAACTACATTAGTTCATATGAATGAACACATCTATCTTATTCAATTTATAAACTAATGGCTGAGAGCATCAACAATGCATTCTGCTCAGCCTCATGTCCAAAATCACTGCCTGTGATTCAAAGATAACACAGAATTTTGTGAAAAAATGTAAGTTTGATCAACTTTATTTTCCCTGACTATTTTTTTAAAAAATTTCTTTACAATAGTGAGATTTGCTGCTGCTCCAGCCAGGTGAGTACCCTGCTCTGGAGAAACCCTGTGTGATGGGAGTTGTGTTATGTGGCTGTAATGCATCCAGCTGCACGCCTTCCTGATGAATCCTGGGGGTTTCCAGCAGGGTGCTGAGCCTGTGAGCCCCGTGATCCCTCAGGCAGAATCCCCAGAAGCTGAATGACAGCAAAAGGTTCATCCAGGTTGCTTACACAGCTGAGAAGTTGTGACCCTCACCAGCTCCTCTCTGGGATAGCGATCCTGCCACTTTCCTTCCAGCTGCAATTCTTGGAGGATTTTGGTTCCACCAGTGCAGGAGTTGGATCCTTGTGGATCCCTTCCAGCTCAGGACATTCTGTGCTGTAGTGTCTCTCTGCTCCCCCAGCCACTGCAGCTGCGCTGGGCCAAACCTGCCCTCTCTGCTCCGTGGTGGGAGGAGAGGGGACATGGGCAAGGTCTTCATGGGGGGGGTTCAACCCAATGCAAGTGCAGTGAAAAGTGTTCCACTGGAACCTCCTGTTTATGTCCTGGGTGCCTCCAGGCAATGCAGAGTTCCTTCCTCATTCCGTTTTTTCCCCCAAGCCCACAGTTCACCTCTTTCCTTGGTTTTATTTGATTTATTCTGGTGTTTAGCTGAGAAGCCAGGGAGGGTTGAGGTTTGCTCCAGCCCTGCCTGTCAGTGAGGCTGTGGCTCCTCTTTGGGACCATGGGACTGGCAGTGGAGAGGACAGAGAGAGGACAGGGTAGAACCTTCTGTGTCCCTCATTTTCTTTCTGCTAAGGTCTCTTCACTATTTAATTTTCTCCATGATTTTTTTCTCCTGGTGTTCTTTTGCCTCTTTCCTTTTCTGAACTAAACAATCCCAATAGAAACTTGACATTATTAAATGAATATAAAAATCAAATTCTGTGTGTTGATTCAGAGGGGTTGTATGGTCACGCCATGGCACCCCAGCCCACGGGGAAATGCTGATCTTAGCCGTGGGCTCATCTCTGTGCCTCTCCACAAGGAAGAAATCCACGTGCTTTGGTTTTATTCCCTTCAATATCTAGCATATTTTTTAATAAAAAATTGTGTGGGAAGGATTTAAATTGATTTTGAATTTAGCCCTAATTTTGATCCAATTTTGTTTGCAGAACGAAGCTTAGCGCCGGAGGAGTCTAAGTGGTGCCCTTGTACCTCTAAGCACCTCTAAGCTTTACACGGTGATTTTCCAGGCCTGGTTTATTAAGGTAAGCACAGATATGTTGAACTTCAAGCCAGCATAGCCAATGAGGGATTGTTTGATGTGCTCGGGGTACTCAGCGCTGGAGCCGCGTCGTTAGCAGCTTCTTTTCCCAAGGGCTGACAGATTTGTGTCCGGCTCCAGCTCATGGCTTTCATCCTGCTGCCATAAACAAAAGGTGTGCATTTCTCCAGGCGTGGAGCTTACCCAGACTCCTTCCCTCGTTTGATGCTATCGTGCTCTGGATAAGAATAGAATTGTAATGTGCACCTTAAGGCTGGAGAAGAAGGAGCACGAGGAGGCGACCCACGGCTGATTCCTAATAGGGGTGGGTGGGAAGGAAGTGTCAAATGCTGCTCAGAATAGATGAATATTATAGAGGGGTCTGGAAAGATCAGAAATAAGAGAGATTCAGATCTTTTTTCTTTTTCTTTTTCTCTCCAGGAAATTCTTTCCAGGGCTTCTCAAGAAGAGTGGGGATGGAGGGTGAGCAGAGCAAAACTGGTGGGAGCGACGCCGCTGCTGTAATGAACAGAGCTGAGCCCGCAGTGCCAGAGAGTCTGTTCTCTTTAAAACAGAAAAGGCAGGGGGTGGAGGGACGTTCAGGCTTTTCTCTGGCAAAGTTTTCTTCCCAACAGTCAAAAATAATAGAAAGTAGACATAGAAGAGATCTGTTAATTGATCTTGTCCATATCTTGCCCAACACAGGGTTATTCCCTGCAGCATATTTACTAGTGCTGAGTTCAGCTTTGTTTTTAAAACCTCCAGTGACAATCTCCCGAGGGAAGTGGTGAAAGCCTGACTCTACAGCCTACTACATCTCCTTGTCGATCTGCTTTGCAGAGGGAGACTCTCACAAACCAGGAAATATTTTCTGACGTTCAGCCTACACCCCTCACTTTTTTTTTTTCATTTCTGTCTTATTAATTCTATTTATACTCTTCTGTATCAAGCAAAATAATGTCCTTCCAGGAGCACATCACGAGTTCTAACACCCAAAGGTTATGTTCCTGAGAAAGAAGAGCTTTGCCTCGTGTTGATTCTTTCTCAACCAAAGTAAATGCATAGTTTAATTCCCTGATCCATTGCTGGCTCCTAGGTGGTTGTTAAACAACTGCAGGTAGAAGTTTAGGTAAGCATCTAAACTCAAGATATTCTGCATGAAAAGAGCAAATAAATCAATAGGACAAATCCTTAGAATTTTAAAAAATTTAATTTCTATTTTTTTCTTTCTTTATCAATAGAAGACTTTCTGCAAAGCATGTCCTTTCTTATTGCCTTTCCTCTGCTCCTAATCTTAGCACTAGATCGTGATTTGGTCAAGGTCCTATTTAAATAGTTTTGGAGTTGCCAACATGGTGTGTTCTGATATTCAGATCTCCTAATCCAATTTTGAAATTAAAGAGCTCGGGGCAAAAACACTCGCACAACTGAAATGCATGTTTTTGAGCACCGAGCCAGGGTTTTCTTAGGGAGAATATACCAAATCTCCTCTTTCTCTTCCCAATTAATATAACAAATGTCAGGCACGAAATCTCCCTTTTTAACTCGTGCCTCGTGTGAGCACAAGAGACAGCGGAAATGTAATCTGGGCTATGATTTCAGGGAAGGTATCTGAATTCCAGCCGAATGCAGAAAATATGCAGAAGAGCAACTGATTTACAGTGCCTCGTTTGCTGCCTTAGCAGAACGATGTTCTCTGTATTCCCAACAATAAAAGCAACAGCAAGAAAAAAATAAGGCGGCATGTTCCCCCCCGACTAAGGCTTTTTCTCCCCTCTGCCCAAGTCATTATTTTCAGTTTCTCAAGTATTAAATCTAAAGGTTCATCAACTCACATCTTTACAGCTCTGTCTTTCTGTATACAGGACCCTGTCTGCCTGTTTCCTCTATTGCACTATTTTGTTTGTACTACTGTAATCATTTTGCTGGCCCAGATCTGTGTGGGTGTGCTGGCAGCTTTACAACAAAGTTACATGGGAACTGAGTTAAGGTTGAATATTTATTAGAAGAAGCCATCTGGCGTCAGGCTGTCTGTACAGGGGGGCTTATTTCTTTAGTAGTCTCTCCTTTTTCTCTCTAGCTCTTCCTCCCTCCCTCTCCGTTTCTCATTTACGTGCCGCATATATGTGAAAAGTGGAACACACATCTTGACATATTGATTTGATTCTTGATATTTATAGCAATTAACCCCGCTCATGTGATTATCCCTGTCGCCTCACCCCATACCTCTCTCCCTGCTCTGTTCCCGTGGTGGGGATGCTCGGGCTCTGTTCCCATGGTGGCAGCCCCCCGGATGCTGCAGGGTTCCCACCGCAGCCCCTTCCCGCTCCTGCTGCTTCCCGTAGGCTCTGGGCAGCTTCAGCTGTGCTTAAACATCTCCCTCCTGCTCCTTCCACACTTTCCCTCCTCCAGCCCGTGAGCTCATAAAAGAGTGCAGCGCTCCAAAAAACTCCCGGCTCACCATGTTAAACAAACTGGCCAGCAGAAGGGTGTCCGTGCTATTTCACCATTTGTGTGACATCGCCAGGCTTCAAAGTGCAGCACTAAATTGCCAAAAGATGTTTACTTTACTTGCTTAAGAGCTCCTCGTAATTCAATTGTTCTCTCTCCCGCAGTAGAAGCACACATGCATCCTGAGCCGTGCTCTTGTGAGCTTCCACTAGTTATTTACCCACGGGCTTTCCTCTGTTGTTTTTTACACAGTGCTTGACTTTTTTTTTTTT